>JAPMOR010057144.1:278477-307431 GCA_026543865.1 Argiope aurantia
ATATATATATATATATATATATATATATATATATATATATATATGTAATAATTAATTCAGCGAAAAACTATCAAAATGAAGAGAATGTAATAGCACTTATATTCTTGCATTATCTAATTTACAAAAGAAAGAAAAGAATAATATCAAAAATATGAACATATGGTTTCAAATAAAACCAGTGTAATACATTTAAGGGTATATTCGTTTATAAAAGCCTTTTCTTTCTCCTTCCTCATATATTTTTTTATATAAAAAAGACAAAATGTGTTATATTATATATTTTGGCTTCTCTTCTTATGCAGAGAGTAGATGCTCGGTCATTCTTGACGCAGAAAGGAAAAAGTGTTGCTTTTTTATTTTTGAATTGAACTTCATTCACTCCAGACTTTGTTCTGAAATAATTCACTTTCAACTACTCAGTGTCAAGTATGAATTTCAGATGTTTATTCATAAAGTTAGAAAGCTTTGTTTAATTATTGTTTGCAAATGTTTACTTTGCATCCTTAAAGAGCACATTTATTATAACAAAATCAATGTGTGCAGGAGCAAGCAAATTTCCCCCTTCCCCTCGAACTTAAAAACTGACCTCTCGATTTGTGTGTGTGTGGGGGGGGGGATAATATGGACCATTGATTTTGAAAGTGATGCATTTTTGGTGTTTCGAGAAAATTTCGAGATTTCACAAACAATCACTATTCAATTTCCTTGTATATGCAGTTTCTTTTGCTGGCCAGTTTTAAACATTGACATTTCTTAATATATTAAAAATTAACTGATAGTTAATAAAAAGTTCACATTAAATTAGTCACAAATTATCTGATGTCTCTCTCTCTCTTTAAAAATATGGACATATCACTTTCAAAACTAACGGTGCATTTATTGATGTTTCTGTTCACAAATCTTTCAAAATTGATTTGCAGTACATTAAAAATACTTTTGAAATACAGAAACTTATTCTGAAGAAGAATGATATTACGTATCGTATTTGGACGGCCTCATATTAAACAAACAACAACAAAAAAAGGCGTCGATTAATATGAGAATACTTCGATAAATGTCTTTAAAATGTAGCTCATTAATTTTGGGTGTTCATACTTCTTGATCAACAGAGTTTTAGAAAGGACGGACAATGGGTGTAGCATTGAAATTCGGTGAAAAATTAGCTTCCCAAAATCTGAAAATGTTAAACATTTACGCTCAACATGTTGTCATTTAAAGTTAATAATAGTGTAATACAAAACCAGTAAATGATACATTGTATCAATTTGCTTTTTTCTCATACGTGCTTCGAACAGAATAATTGCCACTAGAACTTTCATTTTTGCGATAGTAAAAGCCTTTTGATGGTAAACAGCATATACTATAGAATTTCAACCATTAAATGAGTATTAATTTGAATCTTTATTTATGCAAATCGACTTTAGGAGGAAAAAAGAGAAATGACATATTTGGGATAGGAGTTAAGGACCTTGACATGTCCCAAGGAGCAATTAAAAAAGACACTTGTTCTCATTCTGTTATACGTGCGTGATATTAAAAAACCTAAACAAGTATTAATGGATCTTCACATAAAATTTAATTCATTTAGTAAATTTAACAGTATTTAATTTTTTTCATGGCTTATATTTGTTAAATTTCATGAATTAAAGTTGGGCGTTTTTTCTCTGTGCCCGACGTATTTTTTTAACACAGTATTTGAACTCTACAGAATCATCCGAATGACTGGATTCTCATTTCAACTGTAATTCTACTGTATTCGTTGTTGGCTCAACGTTAATAACATTTTAATTAAAAAATTATTTTACCACTTTCTTTTGGCTACCAACTGGTTCAAATATTGGCTAATGATTATTGTTAATTCCAATTATAGGTTATAAAACGTTGGTAATTTTCAATTCCACTTAAATCGCTTAGACATACTTTCATGTAAATGAGTTTTACACGCAACATTTAAAACAGATTCACCAAATTTATCAAGCATTAAAGCAGTGCTACTTTAATTGTCTTACTGGTGCACTGTTCATTCATCCATATTCATAATTTCGCAATGCCGTAATTTCACTTTTTTATTCATTTTGAAAATTACACAAATATAAAAAAAGAGTCCTTTTTATCTTTCAACGACGGTAGAAAATCAAACACTTAAACATTTTATGACATTAAATTTTTAAACATTTTATGTAACTTATTGTTAGACATTAAGCCTTAAAATATATTTTAAAAATTGTCAAAATTCAGAAAGAATTTGCACAAGTTAATTGGTATCATTAAAAGACAATTTTTTAAATTTTGAATTCGATGAAAAATTTACTTTCGCGCAATAATATTTTCGAAAATTTTCAGAGAGAAACGTCAAAATTCAGCTTAATTTTTAGTTAAAATTTCAAAAACCTTGTTCCGAGGAATGCATTCTCACCCTCCAAAGTGCCAAATTAAGTAGCTGCAGGTCTGGCTTATAGTCTACCAATATACACATTATTCTTTATTGTTAGTAGAGGTTTCTATTTCATTGATATTTAACAAAAAATAATTATACAACTTACTGAGAGGGATTTTATAATTCATTTAAAAAGTTGCATAATCTTGATTTTAGTAACTTCCCATACCGGCCCTAAACACATTTAAAATTTCATTATTAGGGATATTAGAAAGTAATGATTTTCAGGTTTTACTGTTTGCGTAATTTGACATTTTGATAATCTAAAGAGATTAATGTTTTAAAAAAACCGACATTCAAGATTTCGATTCATCAAGATTTGGTTTATTTTCATGTTGTTTAAAATGATTTGACTTACTAAACATCCTTAAAAAAAGATTGAATTTCGCTATCAATTTTCACTTTTGTTCCTTCTTCAGATTTCGTCCTCGATAAGAATGCACTATTTTAATATTTTCAGTACGAAATCAACTGTTAATCAATCAATTCAATTCAATTTAACTTCAAACGTGTCTGTTACTGGTACTGATTGTAAAAATTGATATAGCTAATAGCTAATGTGAGAAAATGTTTGGAGACTGTAGGAGAGAAGATAGAACAACTCTACAGGTCAATAATGCTTGGGGCAACAGTGTTAAAAGACCTATGGTCAGAAATTCAATCAGTAAGTAACCAAGATGTGAAAAAAACAGAGCATTTGTTGGCTTTTTTTTTTTCGTCATAGGGGATTTTTTTACTTTCCATACCCTGAATGAATCGGGTCTATCAAAGATTGTCATAGAAAGAAAGCGTATGGTAAGCGTTTACTTAATCTCAAAATGATTTCAAATTTCGTGTTATAAGTTTGAGAATTGTTGTCATGATGATAGAAGGCTCCGATAATAAAAATTACGTCTTTGTGAATTCCACAGAATCAGAAGTGCTAAACTTCGCATTGAAATTTTGGTTTTATTACGAAATGATGAAAGTATAAAATCCAAGTGAAAAATTTATGTCTGTCAATTAATTTTGTTAGTTGTATTATAGGAGACACAGTTCTATGTAAAAAAAATGACAGAGAATTATAAATACAAATGAATATAGGTGAAAGATTGAATAAAAATTCAATTTTGTACAAATATTCAAACTTCTATACAAAAAAGGAAGAATTTTTTTAAACAAAATGAATAAACATCATAAGAATTTATTTTAAAAACAAGCTTTTATTAGTGTACCATATATCAAATCATTTTATTTTAATTATTTTACATTTTGTGACCTTATGGTCAATCGAATTAAGTAACGGGTCAGTGTTACAGAGTCAAGATACAATTTGTAAATGATTAATCGATTGCAAAGTTCAGAAAATATCCAAAAAAATCTGCCGTCATCGAGAATATATAAAAGAACTAAATTTCAAAGACATCAGAAAATGAAAGTAAGAAGCCCTTGCACGATACAAACAAACATGAAACAAGTGAAATTAAATAAAAGTAGTATACTCTGGATTCGATGGCTTATCGAAAAAAAAAAAATAACATATTTTGGAATTAATGCCGTGACGAGGGTTATTCGTAAAAGGGGCGTGAGATCTTCGTACTCAATGGACACCAGATATTTGTCTGATCTAAAATACGTCTAGGGTATGATATTTTAATTTGTCTTCTCATCATAACTTCCTTAAAAACTCGACATAAATGCATTAACATTTTGTCTTCATGGTATCCAGGGCATTTACAGCTCCTTGTCCCTCTCTAGTTTCTCCCCCACTGTCTTCAATACAGTATTAAACTTCTTTTTTTTTTTCTGTGTTCATTTTGTATGTACAAATAAGAAGCTTTAAACTTTGCAAATTTGGTATTATTTAAAAACCTAAAATGCCATCACATCAAAGCTGCTTCCATCTACTTTTGACAATATTTCGGACATGAGTGCAATTTTAAATATGCCATGTAGTCTTGAATGCTTACAATCCAATATTCGAGCGACTAGGTGCTGAATATACTAATGTATAAGGAGCCTTGCTGCGAATGAAAAACTATCAAAGATATTCTAAGAAAATAACTTCTATTTCCTTTCATGTTTATTTCTCGCATTAGGGTCGCGATAGATTATTATCTCCACACAAAATATTTATTGCCCATTTGTTAAGTCATCCCTTCACATTTTGTCTGCAGAGAGATTGTTGATATAAAATAAGCATTTAATCATTCTTGCTATAGGCTGCTTAGCTTAAAAATGTTTTTAAAAAAACATTGGGCAAGAGGAGTGATTGAGAGCTTGGAAAACAGTGACCTCCAAGAAGGAGTGGCGGCAATTTCTGCGGCGCCCCCGACGCTCGCCGGCGGAGGAGATCAAGCGGCACACTTCGGGCTTTAATTAAATTAATTAGCAGCATCAGAGGTGGACAAAAAAAGCGCATAATTACGCTAGAATTGTTAATTACCGACGGAGCCGAGCAAAAGGCTGAAATAAAATAAAAGGAGAACCCATCGCGATATCTGGCGAGGCAGAGAGAAAAGAAAAATTTTTGAAAGATTCAGCGGGCTGAACTTAAAGAATGCTGTTCCGATGCTGAAGGGGCGGTGTCAGCCTCCACAAACAGAGCATGTTTGGGCTAGCCCTTGTACACCGCAAAATTGCCCTCCCTTCTCCGCCGTTGTTTGGTGGCTGCTGATACTTTATCATGTTGCATTCTCCTTATGTACAAGGCGGGAAATAATTAAAGCGATGTGGTCATTTTTTTTTACCTCAGATTACGGTGGCAGTCGCTTGTCGCCGGGCGCAAAAAGTGAAGACTTCAAAATTTGTTTCGCTGTACATCGGAGGGCTTTTTCGGTTTGCTTTGTTTTGACCCTAATGTTATTACCACGCTGCTGGCTTCGAAGTCGGATCGGCGTTGTTCGCTCCCCGATCGGGTCGTGGCTTTTGATTGAGTAATGGCGATTGCTTTTCCATGCTTTTTTTTTATTTCCACCGATCTATGTTTTTGAATAACAAGTTCTGTGATTTTTGGAGTATTTTTAGAATCGTGACCTCGTCGAAAACAGAGCATTTTCCCCCACTGTAATTAGCATGTCACTCAGAAGATAAGTCAACAAACATCGTGTCACGTTTAAATTCAAAATGTAAATTTTAACGAACTTGAGTTTGTCTCCTTGTAAATCTTATTTTTTTTTATTCACAGTTTTGCCAAGATACTTTTCTACAAGCTGTAATGTTTATTTAGAAAGTAAAGGACGTAATCCAATAAAACTAAACTATACTCTTTTCCGAAAAAAAAATTCTCTGTAAAAAATGAGCATTTTTCGGAATTTTAGTGTGACTCTTTTTTAATTGTTCCCTGCTGAATGAAAAATTGTCCTCCTTCCTTCAAAAGTGTGCGTCGCTTTTCAAAGCTTTGTTTTTATTACTTTTGTTCAAATTCATGGATTTTTGTTAAAAATGCTGGTCATGGGTAATTTTTAGCATTTTATAAACTGCATATCTTACTAGTGAACATCCATTGTCCTGTTCTGGCTGGTGTTAAAAACAGCTTCAACTAAAATCTCTTAAAAATAACGGATATTTGCAATGAATTATTGCTAACGTTGTCACCACCTCTTTTTTATAGCAGTTTTAAAAAAAATAGTTCAAATTTATATTCATCAACAGTATTCTATTCTTGTAGAGTAACTGGGGGTTAATTTCAAAGATATCAGATAGTTTTCACAAGCCTTAAAAAATATTCAAGTGTCGAGGACCATACAGAAATAGGACCAAATGCTGCACTCCAACAATGTTGTCTTGGTGGATGCAATTTTGAATAATTTTCGCAAGCATGAAAGTATAAACTCTTGCCAATGTTTTTACAAGGAGGTTATATAATTTTTTTTTTGTTTGTCTTCTGTGTTTATGTCTTAGCGTTAGTGCTCCTGCAAATCACTTTTGTTCATACATTCCTATAAGAAAGTGATTGCTAAAATTCTGCCCATGAATTCTTATACCATCCATGTATATTTTGCGTGTGTACGCATCATGAACAATTCCATCCCCAATAAGAGAGCTGTCGTCCTTGACTGTATATCATCGTTGTGATGTGAACCATCTCAAATAAACCATTTCGAAGTGAGGACCATTCAGAGCAAAATAAAAGAGCGTATCGTGTAAATAGAGCCCTTCTCTCATAACGAATGCGCTAAATGACATGGTACAGGAGAAGCGCATGTAATCTTCCAGCGGCTTCAAAATAAAGACAGGTATGAATGGCCGAGTGTAAAGGTGGAGGGGGTTACTTACATAAATCCCTGAGCAGGGTCACAATGTAACGTTCCACTTAGATGAGGCGGGGGGACAATGTGTTCGAAATAACAAAGCAGCTCTCTGCTTGGTGTGTGGCTGTATCTCACATCTGCCGGCACCGCAAAAATAATAATGTTATAAAAGAAGAACAAGATATAAAAAAAGAAGCACTCCCGTATTCCAGTTAGCTAAAAGAAAAATTCGTTTATAAAAGGCTACAAATTTGCTAAAAGTATAAAAGAGAGAACGTAAAAAGCGGCGAGAGATTTTTTTCGGGGCCCGGAGTAAGTTTCTAATGAGCCGTATTGCTCCGAGAGAAGAAGGGAGAGTTCATGCAGAAGAGAGGGGAGTCGGGGGGTGGCACAGCGGGCGACAAAAGGAAAGATCGGAATCATGATCCGAGACATCCTCTTCATATCCGCAATATTTGCTCCGCCTTTGGGACTCATCCGTCTGGAAAAGGATTAGCGGAATCTCTCCCTGTGTGTATGGATATATCCATACACTGCGCCGAGTGCGGGGATTTTCCTTTTTTCCGTCCCCTCGGCTCCCGCCCGTGATTTTGCGCCCGAGGTGAAGCAGTGACAGATTTTTGTGCTAGAATTATTTGCCGGTTGGTTTGACCGCGTTGTAAATCCCGTCCGCGAATACGGGCGATGAAACGCGGGGAATTCGCGATCTTTATGCGCATTATTTCTCTTCGTCCCCCTTCTCCACATATGTTCATTCCTCGCCGTGGAAGGTTGTTGAACACAATAAACACGGTCATATCTAACGCATTCGAAATATTCTTCCACTAACGCGAAATGATATTTATTAGCTTCTAAATCTAAATGGATGGGGATTCTAAATGGAATCGATGAAGTATTCTATCGGTTCTTCACAACCTTAGAATTATTAGTAACTAGCCACCTTTGGCGACCAGCCGGTTCGCCAGTATTACCGCTCGCTACAATTTTCAATTAAATATTTTAAGTAACTGGTCTCTTAAAGGATTCTCAAACAAAACATTTTTAGTCTTCAAATTTTGATAGCGATACCAAACTTATACTGTTTAGATCGTTTCGTTCAATTTACTATATATATTTTGCTAATTTGTTGTCATTTCCGGCAAAACTTTAATTTAAAATGCAAATGATGAAATTGCTATTAATATTAAGATATTTTTTAATAAAACCAAGCGTTTTATTTTATTTTTCATCTTTATTGTTATTTCTTAATTATTATTATTATTGAATGTGAGTATTGACATCAGAATCACTCGGTATTTAAGTCTTATGTAAACTACAAAATATTTTTCATCATTTATGTAATATCTCAAACAATAATTCAGCAAAAATTTCTGAGATTCAGCATAAAATTCAGTTTTTAGTTTTGTTTTCAAAAGTATTGAAATGAAATCAATAATAATATTTTGTTCCGGCCAATAAATATATTTCAAAAATTATGAAGTCTAAATTTAATACAGTAAGGTATCATATTCTCAGAAATATTCTGGACACACCAAATTTTAAATAAATGAATGAATGTTTCTATTTTCCACGATCAACTAAGACGTATTTATGAAGTTTTAAATGTTAAAAATTTAGAAAAACTCAACATTTTCATAATCTTAGGCTAATTAATCTTGAGAAACCTGTGCGCTGATTGGCGTATTTTCTTTGAAGCGATCGATGAAAAATCTAAAATTATCCTTTTATATTGAATAGTGATATTCAAATTTTCATAAATCAGTCAGTTTAAGTGATTGGAAATTAACTCATAAAAGTCAGTGATTTAATTGATTAGAAATTAATTCTATGATCACCATAAAATCTGTGATTTCTCTTGTGGTGTATGCATTCTCCATAATATCCACTCGAATAAAACATCACATACAAAAGTATTACATAGAACAAACACATCAAAAGTAAACATAACATTTCAATAGTTGCCAAAAACAAAAGAGAGAAATATGCAATTAATGAGCAGACGATATTTAGACTGGAAAAGGAAATTATCTGAAATTAAAAACACGCGCAGACGATATTTACAAAAGTAAAAATATTCAAACCTGAAAAGAAAAATATATGAGTTATTCAATCAATAAATGCCATAAGTTTGTTTATATCTTCATTATTTTAGGAGTCATTAAATATCAAAATAGGACCGGGACTAAATAAACACCCTGTATAAAGAGTGTAAAAGATCATAAAATAATTTTTCTTGAATTATTTTTTTAGAAAAAATAATATTTCATATTTGTTTCATTTCCTACAGACACGTGCCGAACATTATATTTTTGCAGATTTCATTTCCAAAAAGATTTAATTTATTTTCAGTTAGAGCTTTAATCAATGTGATGGCAACACTTTGAAAAAAGCTATTTTTTTCCCATGAATGCGAAACGTGTTTAATCTTAATTTTTATTTTTTACGAAAAAACTTATTGAAAAACATAGTTAAAATATTTATTTAAAAATTCATTAAAAATAGAAATTTAATTTTAAGATTAAAACATTAGTATCATTTAAAAGATAAATTTTTGATCTTTAACTTCATGTAAAAATCTGTTTTGTGCGGTAATATTTTCGGAAGATATAGCAGAAACACGTCAATATTTCGCTTAATTTTTAAAGAAATAAAATTCTAGTTAAAAATTCGAAAAAATAACCCCCAGGTGCACATTCCCGGCCTCCAAGGTATACACGTGCCAAATTTGGTAGCTGTAGGTTGAATGGTCTGGCCTGTAGAGCGCCAACATACACACACACACACATTGAGCTTTATTATAAGTATAGATAAATAAATAACATCTTGACTTAAAGTATTTTATTAACGCATTTTTTTTTTGTAATTTCCTTTTTAATTTCTTTTTTTTTTTCATATTTAACTTACATTTACAATCTTTAAGAATTTTTCATCAGTAAAATGGTACTGATTACTTTGGTAAAACTTCCTCCTACATAAAGTTCTACATTAAAGAGAGAGAGAGAGAGAGAAAGAGAAAGCGAAATTTATACAAAATTATTCCAAATAAAAAAGCTCTTGAAAATCAATTGTAGATCGTAAACTTGCAAAGTTATCTTTACATATAGATAAGGTAAATAATGCGAAAAAATTAGGAAATCGAAACGAAACACAGGAATAAAAAGTAGCTTTGATTGAATGCATATGAAATAATTTAAATTAATAACTGAACTATTATGATTCATTTAAAAATAAAAATTATTCAGTTTCTAATGAAACTGATCTTGGAAAAGGATTGAGATCTCCGCTTTGAAATCTTCCCTCTTCATGTTTCTTCTTTTTCAGATCTCTGCGGTTTATTTAGATCTATTGAGTGGAGGGAAGATGAAAGATCTTAGTGAAGGAAAAAGATAACAATTTTACATGCGTTATTATTATCATATGCATCAGTTATAAAATTTTAAATATAATGTTTACTTCATTCTTTTATTTTACTTAACTTATTTCATATTCGCAAAGACAGAATTTTGCAATCGATTTTCCATCTGTTTTATAACATGCTAACGCTTTCCAATTTTACATGCGTATGTTCTCAATGATAGAGGCTAGTTTAATATTTTCAGCTCCTATCTATCAATAAATCGAATGGTTTAATAAAATGTTGATTCCATATTGTGATCCTATTGTAATTCATATTGTAAATTCATGATTGTATAACATTTGAAAGAATGAATACTAAATTAAAAACTTAAAAAGTAAACAAGTAAAATAAAAAAGAATTCTACATTTAAGTACATTAATAAAAATATGCTTTTAAAAACTTATTTCTATTAATAACTTTCCAAACGTAAGCTTACTTCGGGAGAGCAAGCCCGTATCAGACTTTTCGAAATTCCACGGGAGTAAAACCATACACAATGAGATAGTCAGGCTCCCTTATCTATTTGGAACTCAATACTAACACTGTGATGTTGGTATTGACCTGAATTAACGCAGGACTTGAAGAAACTTTTTCAACCACCCGGAAAACCTAGTATCACATTCAAGTCTCTTTACTGAAACACAAATATCTTTATGTCAGAATTAAGTGATCCCTCCCACTGAAGTCCTCTTCAATGGACAAACAATATTTCATGCAACTAGTTTGTATTTTTTTTTGGGGGGGGGTATTATTGCAATGGCATTTTACTCTGTTATTGGCATTTTATCTGATTAGGCATTCCTCTTACTAGAAATATATTCAACACCTAATAAGTGATAATGGAAGGCCCATCACGTATTCCACCCTTTTATTTCATTTCATAAAATAGGATAAAAGCTCATAGCAATGGAGCAAACTGTGGTTGTGAAATTCATTTCAAATGTGCTTTCAAAATAAAGCATTGTTATGTTGATTGTATAGGTAGAAGTGTTTATGCATGTTTAGAGAGGATATTAAAAAAACTGACAGATTACAAAAGCTATAAAATATATGTCTTCGTATACTTTGGAGGAAAAAACAATGCAGTGTTTTGATAAATAACATCAAATAATTTTCGATCGGAATTAAATTTTCATAAATACTTGCAAGAAAGTATTAAAAAAAAAGAATTAACATTCAGAATTTTCAAAATATTTAGTTTCGATTAGAGAAAATTCTTATTCTTTATTCCTAATGTATAAGCATAGAAAGAATAATAAGAATAATTATAACAATTCGAACCTCATAAAATAAAAGCCTTTCTTTTTTCTAACTGAATTGCGTATTAGAAACACTATGCCTACCTTTTTTTTAGACAAGACAAGGAAAACTGGTGCATTAGAAGCTCAAAGTACTGACTTTGTAAAAATATTTTAATATATTGAAATGAATCAGCGCCAGTGCTTAATGTGAACATCGCCCTGAAAAGGTTTCATGTCCAGTACAACAATGCCTCACATTGCAGTCGAAGATTCATTCTAATATTTGGTTTTTAAAAAAATCTGGGTAAAAAAAAAAAAGAATTCTGAACTATTTTGAGAAGAAAGGAAATGATTTCTCGATTCATCTATGTCAAAAACAGATGCATTTGTTGATGAGCAGTGTTTATGAGCGTAATTACCTTGAAAGGCATTTTAGGCTTTTAAATTAGAAGTCTTTTCTACTTATTTGGGGAAAAATTGAGATTACTGCAAGCTAACTATCACTGGGACAATCATTGGGGTTAATGATAAAAGTGATCAAATGAAATGAAAAAAAAAAGTAGTGAAGTAACAGTAAATACTGTGATCAGGTTCTTTAAAAATTCCATATTTGCAACAGAAATTGTCGCACATTTCGCACTTATTTCACTTTTTTAAATGGCTACCAAGAGGTAATACTTGGCATAAATAGACCACGTTCCTACAATTATATTTAATCAATGAATACTGCAACCGATGAATGCTTTCTTGTTTTTGCGCATTATACTACTCATATCTTTTACCGTAATTGAACATGGGAAAAAGAGACTCAAGCGATATAAAGAACAAATATTATGTTTCTATCCTTTTTTAAAACGACTTCATAGATAAAAGTAGAAACTAAACTAATGATAATTATATTGTCCAACAACTGATTTATCCAAACATTACTGATGGGAAAACTCTCGCAAAAAGTTTCATTAAGAATGATGGAATCAACTTTAAAAGATAAAAAGCCTAACTTCCTGAGTCCTTCGATAATAACAGCAGATTTGGTGAGGTATTAAAACATTGGCTTCTATTGCATGTACATTCCTTGCTAGAAACAAAGCTCTATTGATAAATGCTTTTGTCTGTTGATAGTAAAAAGTGGTCGAAGTATCCATTAGCAAGTCTGAACCAACCTTTCTTCTTTCAAATTCTGCGCCTGAAAACAAAATGAAATGAAGTTACAATGTGAAATAAGTTTTGCAGGACCGCGTGAAAAGTGAAGGTGGCTTACTCATCACCAACATAATATTTGATGCTGCTTCTACGTCTTGAGAGTCAATTGTTATTTTCTTAATTCTGTGGCTATATGTTTTCTTTTTCTTTAAAAACAAACCCTTTGAAATTTTATAAGTAATTAAATATCACAAACTAGAAGCGAAAGTGATGTGTGCATCAACCGAACAGATCCGCGAAAACAGCAAAACAATAATGATTGGATTAAAAAAATATCTAACATTTTGAACTTCCTTTTCTCCAGGCTAGCTCCTCCCTCATCGAGCTGCCTGCGGCATCTTCGCGTATGATTGTTGCGTCATGTTATGGAACGATAAGCACGCGCTTGAGAGGCCCTTCTTATTGGATCCTTCTACAGATATGATTTTATGACGCGCTCATAACAGTGGCCAATCAGAGGAGACTGCATTGTTTAAGGTGGATTAAGATGGAATGGCTGCGTTTGTAGTGGCCGCACTGGGTTGTCATTATTTCGGAAAGGAAAAGAAGACTGAGCGATGATTTGTATCTTCCCGGATATCAAGGGTTTTTTTTTTTTGGTTTTTTTTGTATATATCTTTGAGACTTTTTTTAACAAATTGGTTCACCAACAATAGGGTGATAGATAGGGTGTTGCCAACTTTTTTAGTAGGTATACCTCCTATTTGTGGTATACCTACCTAAAGGTCATGTGATCAGATAGGAAGGAGGACGTGAAAATAATGTTTATAATGTGAAAACATAAAACATGCAAGATTTCAATTTCAGAAAAATAGTTGTGAAATTTTGATTTCCGAAGTTCGTGAGAAGAGAGAAAAAAGTTCAAATTCCAAAACTTATGAGGTAGCAGAAGTGGGCATTTATTACCATTATTTTAAAAAGATGGAAAATTAGTTAATCAAAAATAATTTTAACAAATAAGTAAGTTCCAATTGCTTAATTCTTAAGCTAACTTAACATTATTAATAAAATCTTCTTTGCACCAAGATGAGGAAAGCTTCTCAATGACTCAAAAATACAAAAAATAAAGGCACTCATCACAGAGTGTGGGGTAGGAGACAAGAGTCGGTAACTTATGAACTAGAATTCTAAGAGAAACAAATAGTTTTTATTTTCTTTTTCTTTTTAATCTTAAAATGTTTTGCAAATATCTTCCTTGGGCGTACAAATGGAAAAATAATCGAAAGCTTTCGCAAAATAATTCGAATGCGGAATTATAAAAATAATTTTTAATAAACACTAAAAATACTGGAAAATTCCTGCAAAAAGACTACATTTTATAATTGTTAATGATACTGATAATGACCTACAAATGAAAATACCATTTATTTATAATTAATCTAAAAAGCGTTTTTCGGCCGAAAAATCCATCTTGCCCTGGGAGATTAAGCAAAATAGGGTTAATATTCTAAAAGCGATTCATCGTCCCATTTGTCCCTTCATTTCGCATGACAGCAATGAGTGGTGTAGAAGATTGGAAAGAAGTATCATCCCAGATGTCATTTGACCGCGACTCAGAACGACGAGCTCCGTTCCGAAATAGCTTTTGTGTTGCTTTGAAACGGGACACTCATTTAATTAAACTAAATCAATCTGATCTGATATTTATAAAATAAAACTATTCTCAATGCTAATCCGAGTAATTCAAATCTCTCATTAGAAGGCACTCTCAATGAATACTACTAAAATTCCTTTCGTTCTACCCTCGATAGACTTTTAATATAAATAATGACGGTAATTACAATGAGCATCATCTCCAACTTCGTAACTTTCCAAATTTAGATAAAAAGCTATTATTATTATTATTCAGTCAGATTTTCCTTCAAATCCGATCCGTTCGAACTACCCTCATTATAGGTGATCCATTGTAGATTAAGAACAACCTCATATGGTTATAAAAACTGTAATTTTCATGCATTTGGAGAAATGTATTGCATGATAGAATGTACTATTAAAGAGCACGCTAGTGTTCCGTCCAGGAAATAATTTTATTATTTTAAACTAACAACTGATACTTTTCAGGAATCGATCATGTGACCCACATTCATACTACCTTTCACGTGTGAAGGCTTTTTATTAACAATAATTTGATGGTGATGGACGCCGAGTGCAGAGGAAAAAAAAAAAAAAAAACTGGCCACGAATAAGAAGAAAATGCGATACTGAAAGAGGAAGAGAAAGAGGAATTTATGGAGATGGAGGAAATAGCATCTCAAATCATCAGTGGTTGGTTTCTGAATAAATATGCACATTTTGGACAGTAAGGTTGAAAGTACCAGAATGAAGAGCTTTTATTAGGTCATCTGAGGCATAGATGGAGTTGATTGTGACAGATTTGAGCTTAATTTAGTTTATTTATATTAATGTCCCATTTTAAAGCCGCACTAGGGATATTTTGGGATGGAAATCGTAGTTTTGAACAGCGGTCAGATGATGAGGGTGACACCTGAACTGCCCCCCTCTCCAAGTTTCCACACCACATTAGCAGTAGAACGTTTGGCCCCGACAGATTTACCGTGTACAAGACCCGCTTACATGACGGTTCTTCGGTGAAATCAGGTCTCGAACCAGAAATCCTCCAGTTCAGAGGCCTTACTACCAGGTCACTGCGGCCTCTGTGACAGATTTGATGAGCATCAGTTCGACTAAATCAAATTTGTATTGATTGGTTAATAATAATTAGCGATTGTCGAGACTTACAAAAAATTTATGTTACCAAATCATACCGCTGAGTATACTTTTTCAGGTAACGTAAATAAATGTCAGAGAAAAATTTGTTGGATTGGAGATTGACCGTTCTACTTAAGCTCTATTTTTTACGACCAAGTTGAACTATTAGTTTTTATTTATTTTAAAGTAAGATTTTAAGTCTTATACATTTCCATCTCATAACGCTCAACCATTTCTATTTTTATAAACATTTATTTCCCGATTCTTCCTATTTAAATTGGATATTGGATGATTATAAATTATTTCAAATTGAAGTTATTAAATATTTATAATAATTTATATGCAATATCCCATGAAATAAAATACTTTTTTCATAGAAAAACCATATTTTAGGAAGATAAAATAATTTCTGTAGCAATAAGCAGTAGTTTTCCATTATTACAAATATATTCTCTTTAAATCAGTTCGTTGCTGTAATCAAAAGTCAAAATACTTCTTCCAAATGACTCCCTATTTTCTGGGAAAATTGGGAAGGTACCGGAGCAATTGGGAACGTTTCCATAACTAGGATTAATAAATTAATTTGGAAAAAAAGACATTATTTAAGGAGCCCTCTAGAATATTTTTATGCATTCACATAAATTGAAGAATTATTTTCCTATTAATAAAAAAATATTTTCAAATCGCAGGAAAACACAACTTCTACAAAATTTCTTCTCAATCACCCTACTGACCCTATTTGTTTAATAAAAGACGTAATGCAGTGCATATGTCTGAAGAAAGTCACTCAAACTCCTTCCAGCAACTTTAGCAGTACGACTTATAGAGCGTAATCGTATATTAAAAATGATGCAAAAACTTTTTTCATACTTTTATTGAGACTTCATAGTCTCTTAGGCTACGATTCTCTCAATAGGTTATTCATAATCCAACCATTGTCTGATTAGAAGCAATAAAAACATTCTTAAAAACATTTACAACTGAACTTATACAAGAAGAAAATTATTTTATTTTAATTATTTCTGCTTTTTTTTTTTTTTTTGTCTTTCAATTCTAATTATTTTTTATAAATATTATGGAAATACAATATTTTTTCCTCCATTTTTCTAATAGTATGCTATATGTACGGAATCAAAATTTAGAAAAATTAATCGAAGGGCTCATAACTTAATATTAAAATAATGTAATACCATCAAGAATACAGAACACAACAAATTTTTAAAACTGCAGCAGACAAAGGTTTAAATAAAAAACTAGGTTATAAAATTTAATATTTACAAACTAGAGGTATATCAAGTAAAAATAAGCTCGTAATAATTTTTTAAAGTTAAAAATGAATTTTTGTATACTTTTTATTATAGATATTTTTAACAATTATTTATTAATATTAAGACATATATATATTAAAAAACTAGCATGAATGGCATCTCTGAATTTTTCTCTCATACTATCTAATAAAGTTGTCATTCCCTTTCTCCCACATAGAAATGTGTACAAAACCAAGAATGCCATGAGTGCTCAGATTTTTATTTCCATTAGCTAAAATTTAGCGTTTCGCAGTATAGTAAAGAAAATAGGTACTTCTGCACTTGTATATTAACCGCATGCAATTAATGACGTTACGGAGCAGACTATTTAAGAGAGATATTCAGCGATTTTTTAAAATGAATAGCTGACATGTAATTAACATACAAGTAGAAAACACACATACACATATATACATATTGATATAATATTGACACTAATAATCACAAAATCAAATACCAAATTTCATTTATTTAAGACATTGCACTTCTGAGTTACCTCGTTTACATGTGTGCGGAAATACAGACCGGCAAATGCCAATCTTGGTTCAAAATTTCCCAATATTCTTCCCTTTACTTGTTAAAACTATGAATCAAACTTTATATTTTGTAGTTTTATCCGATCGTACAAAAAAACTTCCTCTGAATGGAATATACAAACTTAGATTTAAGACCCAATATGAAAAGGAATCCGCCTAGCTCAAAGCAAGCTCCAGTGTGTCAGTCATCTTGTTCACTGACGGTTCAAAGATGTATTTTTCACACTCGGGCACAAGTG
The DNA here is from genome assembly GCA_026543865.1 of Argiope aurantia. Lineage (NCBI taxonomy): Eukaryota > Metazoa > Arthropoda > Arachnida > Araneae > Araneidae > Argiope > Argiope aurantia. The sequence goes on from JAPMOR010057144.1 coordinate 295,779, forward strand.
GAGGTTCGTCAAAATCCACAGTCATACGAGAGAGCGCCATGGAAGCATTTGACTTTCATTTGAGGGTCTAGTGAGAAGGCGAGAAAAAATGAAAATCACATCGACTCGATCTGCTACAAAGATTCAAAACGTTGACAGCCGAGATGTCAGATCTGCATACCGCACACTTAGATGAATCTGCTTGAGAGGGCATCAGGTAGCAGTGGGGGGGGGCGCAGAGGATTCTATCCCTTCCGCCCGTCTGGAGACAATGACAAACCCCAGTCACAGTTAGTCTGGAGCATCACGCATCGCTGGATGATGGGATTGGCGAGAACAGATATTCGTTCTGTATACCAGCTGCTCTCGACGACATTTTTGTGCGTTCTGCACCCCTCTTCCCCCCCACCCCGATTGGTTCATTGAATATTCAGAAACGGTACGGTGTGGGGGCATCATTTCGTTTGATGCCTTCACCTTCTTGTTTATTACAAAATAGTTTTACAGGATGTTTGTTTTTCACAGGAACTGGATGATTATGAGTGAAGATACTGTTGCAAACCAGACCCGTTGTAACGGAGAGCAATGGCACATGCAGATGCCCTTGGTACTAGTGTTCTATTTTCTCCCTTGGCACTACATTTCCATTTTTATGCAAGTTTGTTAGTTAATATTTATTTTCCCTTTATTCTAGTTAATACAATTTTATTTTCTTACTTTTCTACAAATTGGTATATTGTAAAAGAAGAAAACCTTTAGGCAGCCAGCAGCCATTTTGATGAAATTCATTTTAAGAAAAGTGGTGTGGTTTCTCTCAAATGATTTATTATTGTTTTTAGCAGTTGGATGCTAAATGAATGTGAATTTTACTTATTTTCCTATTTAATTCTTAAAGATTCATTTAGACTAGAGTAAGTACTTTCAGTATAAGCCTAAATCAATAATGAGCCTCAATCACCTATTAACACGTCTTTCGGGCAAGATGATTGCCTTTTTTTTGTAGGGGGGAGGGAGCGGCGGAAGTAAGTTGGTATGGTAAGTACCTATCCTACCTCATTCTCGATAAGCTGTACTTTTGGGGAATGTGTAATGCCATCACCTCATTTCAATAAAGTATCAACCTGATTGTAAAAAAATAGAAAAGAATTTCATTGAACAAGACTTATCACCTGACGCAAAACTCTTTTCATCCCATAAACTTCATTTGAAAAGTAGATTTAAAAAAATAAACAGATGAAATTGAAATTCATTTTTGAATTTTATTTTAACAGTACTGTCAAGAAGATATTAATGAATCAATTATAAGTAAAGGGAAGCAACAATTTTAGAGTATATGACCAAATTCAACATGCTCCAATGCAACAGAAGAAAGGATGTCATCGGAAATGAGAAATTCAGCGGAAAAGACAACCCTACCGTTGCTGGCACCCCTCCCCGGGTGGTCACAGCCACTATTTCTAATTTCCTTCTATTGTAAAACAAGAAAAAGAAAAAAATAACGCCGGAGGAAGAAATGGAGAGGGAAAAAAAAAAAGATATAAAGTGAAAGAAAGAAAAAAAAAAAAAAAAAGAAGCAACTTGAAGACGTGAAGACCACATTTTTTTTATTTTATTTCATTTATTTATTTCATGTACTCTTCCCTTCCTCACATTCCACCCCCACACCCCTCAGCAGTGACTGAGAGAATGGAGTCTCATTAATATTTCATGACAATCAGCCGCTTGATTGGACAGACGGACACGCGGACGAAAGATTCTCCAGTCACTAGAATAAACGGGTGTAGGGCGGGAGGGAGGGACATAGAGAAAAAATAGGTTAGGAAAATTAAAAAGGCAATAGAAAAAGAAATGGGGGGAGAGGGGCGAAAAGACAAGAGAAAAGGGAGGGAATCGACGGGGAAAAGAAAAAGCGGAGACCAGCAGTTTCCTTTCGGTCACTTTGCTACCAGCCAGGAAGAATGAGATAGACTCGTCGAATGCAGAGCCATCTGTTGATGACCAGAGAAAACATTTAAAAAGAGTCCCCACTATTTAATTTGTGTGTTTGTTGATAGCACAGCTAGTGTTCCAATTTATTGGTGGCGTGATTGGTAGTATGATCACGTTTCTGGGATCCTCGAACCCAGAAGTTATAATGACATAGACACAAAGACACTGTGCTACGGTGCGATGGGAAAATAAATGTTTTAATAATATCAATGCCGAGCGGAGCAACAAAAAAAATTTACTCTCTACAACGTTTTATAATTTAGAGAATTACCTTTTCTTTACTAATTATAGACAGGGAGAAGCTTAAATTTCTCAAGACTCTACCCTTACAACTACTAGAACTCCAAATTGCCTAATTATATTATTAAGAGTAATGAAGACAAATGGGGCTCAGAGTATGATTTTCTTCTCTCATCATATATCTGTACTCGATCATAAAAGTGAATAAAATTTGGAGTTCTTTTGACTAGACCTCCCCTCAAAAAAAAGAAAAAAAAAATTGCTACACTATTGTCTTTTACGTCAAATTAAATTTTGAACCCCGAGAAAAGAGAGGCCCATTACATCTGTTACATACTTTTAATCTAACTGACGATACGTTCATTTTGCAACTGTCGGCATTTGGTTGATTAAAAATTATAATAAATGAATCAAAATCAGGATGTTTTGTACACATGTTGTAATTTTTTTCGATTATGAAAGCTCATACTACGGAATAAAAGAAATCGGCAGATTTTAAACCGAAACCAGACACGTATTTTCCTATTTTCAAAAGATATGAAAGCGAGATTCGTGACTTTCTTACTCAGCCGTTGTCGCTGCTGTTCTTGTCCTCGCGAGGAATGGATGCGCCTCGTGATTGAAAAGAACAATTCATTGAGATGGACCAGTCAATTTCACGATTCTTTGAAGAAAGAGACGTTTTATGTACGGTACTCTGAACACAGAAATCTGAATATTCGTGGAATACACGTTTTTACTCAAGGTAAAAATTTTATGCCGAAATATTGCACTTATATTTGAAAGTACGAGAAGGTTTCGGGGAAATCAGTCTCTTGAATTTATTTTTGAAAGCAGCTAAGAGGGTTATAATCATTATTTGCCTATTCATCGCTTAAAATTTGGCGGATATCACCTTCATTTGTGATATCTTGTTCAAGCATCTTGAATCTAGAATAGCGAGATCTTCAGTGTATGATTCGCTGGTTTGTGAGAAAAGGGACAGCTAATACATTTTTATTTTGGAAAGATTTCCTTTGAAAATGTTTTCAAGGAGACACCAACTTTTTATCACTATTGAGATGAATCAAGTTAATTTCAACTCTTAGGTAGTTATTTAATAAGTGCAGCAATCAATGAAACAAAAATTTATCTGCATTGCTTTATAGTACGTAAATATTTTCTAGAAAAGGAACGAAATGCTGAAAATTTTATATCTTGTTAGCTTTTTCCCGATTTATAAAAAGGATCTGGGCGAAATATTGACCGAAGGAAGATTTTTGTGAGTTTTGAGATAAATTAGCTAATTTAAGAATTAAATTTGAATTAAATTAAAAATTTTGAATTTAGTAATAATTATTTTTAGTAATTTTAGTAATTTTTCGTTGTTTAAATTGAAAAGAATACAGACTACTATGGTGTCTGATTAGTAACTGGAAGATAGCTTGTTCAAGATCCTATTCCACCATAAATCCGTTGTTTATGCAGTTTGGTTGACTTAATCCATAACTGCGGAGTGAAAATTTGGCGAGAAGATGACGGCTAGAGAATTATCCTAATCATTTGATCTCGATTCTCAATTACATGATCGCTCCCAACATTGTGCAACTTAATTACGGTTATCCAATAAAATTAAATCTTGCCGAATATACTCTGATTTTATCTATTATGGTTTTATGAAAAACAAAATGATGGAATATTTCACTAGAAGGTTTTAAAAAAAACTGTCCTGCTTACAGCGATCTATTTTCTGCTATATATACTGTCAAAGGCATTAAACTTGTTGAAATTTTGAATAAGGCAACGGAATGTTACAGAAATTAGAAGCTATTTAAATGATATATGGTAAGTCCATGACATTTTCCCTCTTCATTTATTTGTAAAGGATGTCTCAAAATTAACGTTAGATTCAATTTGTCACCATTCGTGCAGTAAAGTGTTGGCAACCCTATTGAAAAAGCATTTGACAGCCAGTAGTTTAGGGTTAGTAAAAATGGAGCTTTTCATTGTTGAGCAATATTTCACAAATAATGAAAATCTGGCGACCACAATTCGAAAAGATGAAAATTGGCCCCTTAGATCTTGTGATTTAATACCATTGGATTTATTTTTATGGGAACCTTTTCATTTAACAACATTGGATTTCTTTTCACCGAACTCGATAACCGAAACATTCACCAAACTAGGAAGGCAAATTTGCTGAGAGATTTCTGTCTAATTTCTAAGGAAATTCTCTTCTAGAAATCTACCTTTCCTCTCGAACTCATGCAGATATATGAACTCAAAAATACAACTAAATGGATGATTGAAATTTGGCGTACAGTTATAGTGACTTCACTCTTGAATAATAATAATAATAAATAAATAAATAAAAAAGCCACTTGTTAGAATCAGGATATTCTTTATAAGGTCTTTGCATCAAAATTGTTGATCTACATTCAGCATTTGTATCCGATTTTGTTTCCAATAGAACGAATTTTAATAAAAAATACATACCACAATATGAAATTATACATCAAAATAAGGGAGTTCATTCAATCAGTTTTAAAGATTTTCTCTTCCTTACAAGTTCGCAGTGACTCATTTTAAAGACTTCAATGCTTCAATCATTAAACAAATTATATTTTATAATTTAATAGGCTGTAAAATATCAGTTTAAACATTATAAAGATGATGCATTAAAAAAAAAAAAGTTCCATTTTGAGTACATCACATAAATTTGGATGAGTGAATAACTTTAACATTTTAGCTTTGTCATAACGAAAATTGTAGTCTAATATTCCCTTCCTTCGACCTAATAACTAAGACTTGTAGTAATAAGTGGTTTAGTCCTCACTGCTGACTGCCTTTAAATGATTGCGTACCGGCTGAGCACAAGTGTCGTGAGCTTTACTTCCTTTAGTACGATTTGGTGGAACGTAAACCTAAGCAATCTAGAAATCAACGTCAAAGGTAGGGCCGTATCGAGAAGGTTGTGAAATGGACCGCCACCAGATTACAGGTAGAGAAAAAACCAACGCGCCGGGGGAGCAAAAATAACCATTTAAAAAAAAAGTTTAAGAATTAGACTAGTACAATCTTCTGTAAATATAAAAATGCCCAAGAATAAGCCTCCTGTGGTGGATTAAAGATTACGATAAGTATCAAATGTGGCGGAATGGCCAGTTTGTCCAATAACAAATGAATTTCTTTACATAGGAGACAAAATATCCCTATGCATTATTTTTGCAATACATTATTTTCATCAATATAGCCAATTAAAGAGTTATTTTGCATGGATGCATCATTTTTATTAAATTTATTTGCTACATTTCTGTAATAAAAAATTGTAGGAAGGTAGTTTCTGTCCAGAGAGGGGTCAAAAGGGAGGGGGGGGGATCAAAATGTAACATAAATGCAGCACTTTGTGAGGAGGTGAATGGAGGTGACGGTACGGCACTGGTTAAAAGTTATAGTGATGAATCGATTGACATTACGGAGTTGACTAGAGAAAATACTACGACTTGACAGAAAATGTCGAATATCGCATAAAAATCCTTAACCATTCATTTCTTTCTTTGTGACCATTCTTAATTCCCCTTCTGATTGTGCGTCAAATTGTTTTGCCAGTTGTGATTTAATTCCAGTATACCGGGAGCGGCATAAATTCGTACAAACTTCAAAAAATCATAATAAAAAAAGTAATGCTCGAAAAAAATTTCGGTTTGCGGGAATATGTTCAGAGAGCCTTTGGATTTTGTTATTTCCATTAAAAATTGTATTTAGAAAATGACCGATAGATGGCGCTCACACGTCATACCGAGATGGTTTATGCAAATAAGGAAAATAGAGCACAGCAACATTATAGTACATTTTATTTTAAAGCAAAAGATGCTCAACATGACGGCCACCACAAGGTATAAAGCAAGTGAGGCTTGTAAGATGTCGACATCGATGCCACCAACGACCCATTGAAAGGCATCTTTCAGTTCCATCAAAGTGGTAGGAGAGCTCCGGTAAAAACGAGACTTTAGGTATCCCCACAACCAAAAGTCTGCTGGAGCAAGATATGGCGATCGTGAGGGTCACTCATTCTTAGATCCTCGGCTTATCACTCTGTCCTCAGTGAATGTGTCTAGGTGGAACGTCTTAAAGGAACTAGAAACGTGGGGCGGGGCACCATCTTACATGAAGGTGACGGAAGATAATGCACATCTTTGCTGCTAAGCAACCATAACGTGGTCACACAAAAGCCTAAGATAGCGTTCTGCAGTGACGGAACAGGTTTTCCAAACGGATACAGCACAATTTTCAATAAAGAAAGGGCCTAGAATGAAAGACGCAATCAAACCGCACTAAACAGTCACATACAGAGAATGTAGTGGTTTGGTCGTGTACGCACGAGGGTTTGATGTCGCCCAGATACGACTGTTTTACGTATTGGCGCCACCATGCAATGAAAAGTGGGATTCATTCATTCTACATAATGTTCACTAACCATTCTGGGTCACGTTCCATTTGTGCGAGCACCCATTTTGCAAAGGCTTGTCTTTTCTCGCAATATGCTGGCAACAACTGGTGAAATGCATCTATCCTGTACGGATGCAGTTTCAAGATTTCGTGCAGAATGCGTCGGATCGACCTCTCCGGAATTCCTGTTACTTAACCTGCTTCACGTGCACTACAACTCCCCGTTGAAGTCTCGGCTGCCACATTTCTCATGACCCTTTGCATAACAGGGACGCGGTCAGCGCTGACGGATGGTCTGCCACTTCGTGGACGATCCTCTAATCTTCCCGTTTCCTCAAAACGGCGAACTGAATTCAATATTCCATTCAATGAAATTGGGTTTTTCTTTTCTTCGCCTTAATTCCTTTTACCGTCCGTAACTGTCGCAATGCTTTAGTCGCGGATTCACCGTTCTCATAGAACAGTTTAACCACTAATGCTCGAGCCGGTAGCGATAGCATGCTACTGGCGTCGAATGACAAATCCATTTCCAACCTTGTGTTTTATAGCTATGCTGATTTACATAAACCGTCTCGGTATGATGTGTGAGTGCCCTCTATCGGTCATTTCTAAATACAATTTTTAATGGAAATAACAAAATCCAAAGGCTCTCTGAACATATTCCCGCAAACCGCAATTTTTTTCGAGCATTACTTTTTTTATTATGATTTTTTGAAGTTTGCACGAATTTATGCCGCACCCGGTGCTTGCGCTATATGTATAGATTTCGCACACATGACAAATACTGATGGCATAAAATTTCCTGCTCGCAAAGTATTAAATATCCAGCAACTTTTACTTCTGGTGCTATCCGTTTGTGACGAGGAAAAGTCAGAATATGTATCATTATTACTCTCCTAAATAGAAGAAAAAACTTATTTCTCTCCTTGTCATTATGTTCATATATCAGGTAGATATTTTAAAATTTTACCAACTCACCTTAAAAGATTTTTAAAAAAAGATGCTTTCTCCCAAACCTTTGTTCCAAATCATAAACAACTTATTCGATTGATCGTTTCATGAATAATCCGAATGAAGTCCTTCTGTTTTTCAGCGAACAAAAACAAGTTTTGCTACACATACGTGCTGTTAAAGAAAGAAGATGATACACCCGCGGTTTCGAGCGGAATTATCGGTTATATATGCTAGAAAGAATGAACAGAACGAATTCATCTTAACGTTCCATTTTCAACCTCTTTGAGAGATTTTTGGATCCGCAAATTTGATTAATACGCGATTAATTTTTGTCATTATACTTCCGGATTATCGACAATTTTAGTCTCATCGTTAAGTAAATATGAAGCAATCCACTTTTAAATATCGAACCTGTCATTCTTCAATGGCAAAAGTTTGAAGTTTCTAATTTGGAACTGGCAATTTTTAAAGACTGCTATTAAGTTATATTAATTGCTACTGCGAAAATAAAACGAACTGAACATTGAAACCATTAAGAACTTAATGATAGATAATTTTTTTTGTATAAATTCATTTAAAAAAACTGATTTAAGAGATAAAGACAAATTTTATGGAAATGAAGTGATTTGAAAATGATGAAAATCAAGTGAAGGCTAGATTTTCCATTTGTAGACATAGCAAAAATCATTTTAGCTTGATGATATCTTCCAAGAGTATGGTATATAAATAGGGGAGTAAATAAAAAGGGTGAAATCATTTCCTCCCATTTATTATTATTATTATTATTATTTTGTTTAGATTAGTGTAGAAAAATTTTATTAGAGTAGTTCTTCTTTTCCCCAAGAATAATGTTGCCAAATTTTGTTCGAATCTTTCAAGAGGGGCGAAATAGTACAAGGAACAAGGAAACAGGCATTCAACGACACTTTAATAAATATAAACAATCGTGTGTTCAACCCTTTTCCTTTGTTGCCTACCCGTCTCAAAGAAAACATCCTTTCGCAAACTTCATTGTGAAATAACTTTTTACTACCGATATATGAAGACTGAAAACAGTTGTATTTCAATCATTAGAAATAGCAATTTCGGAAAACTAGTTAACATGAAAATAAATTAAATGAACTAAAATTCCTTTTTATTCCGACAGAAAGAAATGATATACAGAAACAAAATAGGATTTCGCTCCAACTGGAGACTTTAAAATTTTTTTAACCCACCTGGGAGCTCGACTTCGCTATCTCTTTCAATTTAATAAGAATCTTTTTCTTCCTTTATCTCATTATGAATTTTACACGTATAATACCAGTTTTTGTCGACTAAGTAAAAATGTACAGTTACATGACATTGTTTTCGGATCGTATAAAATTGCGTTTTACAGTCGAGTCCGTTTTACAGTTGTGCTTGTTTCAGAAATGAACCTTTCCAAATAGTTTATTTAGTCTGTCATTAAATGTCCCAAATTTTGTAACCCTCCCCAGTCTCTGTGGTTACTTTCAGCGCATACAAAATTAGCGCTGTTTTATTCCTCTTTACTCAACCCCTGGCGGGGGAGACAGGGACCGAAATGACATCCCCTCCTCCCTCCGCAAGGGGATGTCGGCAAGAGCAGGTGGCATTTTTGGTTACTGGAAAGACGAGGCAATGGATGCTCTAGCACCAGAGAGGTAACTGATTGCTTTGATTGACCCCTCGACCCCCGCCAACTGTCAGCCCACCCCCTATCGAAGAGAGAGACTCGCAGCAGTCGCTGTTTTTATTTGCAAATGCGAGAGGCATCGTGAAAAATAGCGTCGCAGACAGTTTGGCCCTTTTCATTTGTTGATCGAGTTCCACTTTTTCTTTTTCTTTCTCTCTCTCTCTTTTTCTTCCGAGAAAGTGTTCTTTCTGTCCTCACCATACACTGCAACCTAGAAAAGATGACATTGGGAGTTTCCTATATATTTTGTGGACTTTATTTGAGTGTTTCCATATAGATGAATATATACCAATGAAAGATGAGAATTTCTTAGATTGGAATCATGATAATTACGGATTACCTAGGTAATAATAAAGGCAGCGAAGGGTTAATTATAAAGCATGGGCAATGCACTGTTTATGAGTAAAGACTTGTTTCAGATTGATCTTTGAAATGGATTAAAATACAGATTTTTGAAATTGATTTTCATTCCATACAAATAAATAAATAAATAAAATAAAATTTAAAAAAAGACAAGGAATCAACAAAAGTTGAAATATTTTATCTCATATAAAGGAGAGAAAAAAAAATGGACAAAAAAATACCTCTCAGATTGGCATTGTATCTTACTCTAAGTAAAGAAAATATTGGTACGAATCATATCGAAAAATTAATTATATTTCTCTAAATTAAGGAATAAAAGGAAATAATAATGAAACTGAATATCGTTTGTCTTAAGTAGAATGCAAAATCCATGTTGATAGTTTTAAACCAAGGTTATAATAGTAGGAAAAAATAAACTGCGATGAAATTATGAGATAGATTAACCTTGATTTAGGAATGAATAATAATACTGGAAATCAATCATACTAAAATGTTTATTTAAAAAAATTACAAGAAAACTACTTATTTGATAACATCTAAACGATAATTTTTGGATTATGTTAAGAATACTTATATTGGAGAATACATCCATAACGCTCTCTTAAATCAAACTGCATTTTCCATTCCTTCATTTGTCATCGAACAAAATATATTGGGATATTATGTAGCTGTTTTAAAAGTACCAAATGTCATCTTAGAACTAGTGGTTGAAAGATAAAGGAAAAAAAGAAAAAATCTGGAACAACCTGAAATTTCAAGCATTATTTATATTACTTTACTGATACGTCCCGTTTCGAAATGAAACACTGGTTATTTTGCTAGAGACATTCTAATTAAGAGCCATAATCCGAAGCAACAGTTGGATATTCCAAACTTGAAATTTCCGCGATACACCAACTGAAAAATGTGGATTTATTTCTGATCCACTAAATTCCCATGAAATCGTCGTAATCAGGGTTGCATGCAATTGTGATTGACATATTAGAAAAATAAATTTTATTTCCAGTTAAACTTAAGAGATTAAACAATGAATTTTGGCTACAAGCTTCACAGAAGCGAGTGCGCAAGGGCTCTGAAGAAAAAGGAGATATGGACAGCGCATCACACATAGCCTTGTAGTTTACAGATTCATGTTGATATATGACATTCACCACAATATACCAAGGCCGTAGTCCAGACTAGGTATAATGCCACCAGCACTAGAATGCCTATTAGTGTGCCGTGGATTAAATAATATTACGGTGAAGATAGTTAGGCTTAGATCTACCCAATTTTGCACAAGTTACTTTCTGCAATAAAATGTAAAAACGGTAACCCCAAATCGTTTTAATACATATTTAATGCCCTCTTCCAATTCGAAAATATCTTCACTAAAGTGAAGAGATTTTTGAATTTGAAGATGAATTTGATTGAAACTAAAGTTCCAATTTAATTTGTTTTCATTTTTATAATAAACTAATCAACTTTGACGAACAGCTCGTTCATCCAGATTATTGATAGTTAAAATGATTAGTACAAGATAGTTATGTCACTGAGATTACACACCATATCACGGTTAAGTCTATTTTGACGCTTGATAAACGCTTTATTATTTGAATATTTCTTAATTGCTTTTATATCTTGCTTCTCTGAATAAAATGCCACCAATCCTCAGACCATTATGATATTTTGCAGCTACAGTAATTAGTAAAACATTGAATCAAATGCAGCAGTAAAAGGATTCAGTGAAGCAGTTGGAAACATATAGCTGTTTGTGTTACATTTTATTGTATCCATTTAATAATTAAGAGCAACTTTTGTGCCAGTTACATCAGTGTTCTATATGCATAAATGTTTAAAAGTAATTTTAAATAAAGTCTGCAATTGTGTAATTTACTAATCACCACTAATGACCAGTTGGTTCGTGGAGAATATCGGTTATATTTCATTTCAGATAAATCGGTAAGCTATCACTCTGATTGTCAGATATTAAAGATCATTATCAGATTTCAAATTGTCAGATAT
>JAPMOR010057144.1:315932-329764 GCA_026543865.1 Argiope aurantia
TAATTTTGGTGTCCCTTTTATTATTATTATTGTTATTATTTCAGATCCCTTTTTGGTGTCTTTATATATATATATACTTCTCAATATATATATATATATATATATATATATATACTTCTCAGTGCGGCAGTTTAACAAATAAATGAAGAGCTAAATTTGGCAAGCAGTATTTACACCACAAATTTCTCTCAACTTTTGGATGAAATAGATCAAAGGGAGGTCTGCTTCTCTGTCTCGGTGAGCATGAATAAAATCTAAAAATCGATAGATGAAATTTGGTATAGACTTTAACTGCTAAAATTATAGATGTGCATCAATGTTTATAATAAATTCATAATTGGATTAACTATCTGTGGCTTTTCCTTCACACGTATATTAATGTTAACAAGCTACAAGTTAAGACATAAATAATGACTAAATGGTCTAAATAATGACGAATATAACATTTCAACTAAATGGTCTACGGAAAGAGCTGTTAGTCTAAAACGCATATTCAATTCAAACAAACAAAATTGAGCATAATATCCTGTCTGTTGGATGAAACTGGAGCAGAAAGCTGCTTTGAAAATGGTACAGCCAACCGAAACAAGGCACGGCTCACTTCATCTTGAAATAACGGGTTCCATTAAAATGTTGTACATCGAAAAATGAAGTGGATGGAGCCACCGGAGATCGGCGTGTGCCAGCTTCTCACGGGAGTGATCCCGTTTCTGTGAAAGGAGCGGGAAAGCTGGCCTGAGGGCACCACCTCTGATATCTAAAATAAACTCCCATGCCAGAATTGAGATTGACCGGCCCTTTCAATTGCTTGTTTTGCCATTGCTTTTTAAACTCCCCCTTGGTCCTTGTGGGAGGGTACGAATTGTTTGGTTAAGATGAGCGTCTCAAAACAGAGCGTGGTATTAAAGAACTCTTGATTCGGTTTCGGGCCATTACGGGCTGGCTCTCCTCGCCGTAAGAAATGATTCCCTGTTTGTTCTGTTCCCTCTCCGCTACGCTTTAAATTTATTTTTAGATAAAAGCATTCCGAGATCAATTTTTACTTATTTACTTATTTCTCTTCTGTTTTGTTTTTAACTGGAGGAGGGTTGATGAAACAGAAGTTTGAGAGGAAGTGAAATGTTCTCGGCGTTCTGAAGTTAAAACGCATTCAACTTTACCGAGTTTAGATTCGAATTTTCGAAATTGAAAATGTTTCCACTAATGTAGTTTGGTTTATAAAACTAGAAGGAAAGCAAAGGCGCGCCCTGAATTTCAATTTAGACTTTCGAAACATTTCAGATTGCTGAATGCTTCTATAAATAGCGGGAGAGCAACACAATCATGGTTTTGTTTCTCCCTTGTGATATTATTATTTTTGAAGTAATACAAACATTTCACAAAGTAGTTATGCTTGATAAAGTCTCGGTGATGCTAAAATTTAGTTTGATTTATTCGCAAAAAAATAAAAGGGAAAAAACCCCTAATAATCGCAATGTGAAGTAATATTTAGCCTGAATAATGTGAGCTATTTACACCAGCAATGGATGCGGGAGAAAATGAGTCATAGAGAAGACCATGTCTGTGATTGCAAATTAAGGCTTAGTCATTTCTTTTAATTATGGATTATACAGTGTAAAGTTCATATTATAATACAAAGTGTCTTCAAATGATTATCCTGAAATATATTTCCATCTCCCGTTAGAATATAAATTCGATGCAATGGACGGAAAAAGTTCCATGCGAACATAAATTATACATACAACAAAAAATGAGAGTCAAATAATATTATTTAATTACTAATAATTAGTTATGTATTCGGTAATAATAATAAGACCGAAATAATATATATGAAACATTATGCATCTCGGGCAAAGTAGTAAACATGAAATAAATGTAAAAAAAATTGTAGACTTCATTATAATAAAATATAAACGTTAGATATTTTAATCACTGTGGTAATCTGTTACATATGTGAACTGTGATTTAAAAACTTCAGAGTTTAAGAATTTGCAAATGTATTAAAATATAAATTTTTATATGAATTAAATTCCTTTCTCAATCTATTTACCAATATACTTATAGGCATTGTATTTTTTTTATTGGCATAAAAAACAGTTAAGTTTCAAATAATGCAATAGTTGCATGAATTTCAGCTCTGGGGTTTTCAGTTTCTGAGAAATCTGCATCCTGCACGGGATATTTTAACGGCCCCACGTTCTGTGCTCTCCAGCACTTGCAGTGGACGTTCAGCTTGTTGATGTGATTTTGTCAGTTTTTAGAGGTTCTTGTCCATGTTTTTTTTTTTTTTTTTTTTTTTTTTTTTGGCTGAACGCCTCGTTTGTGGTTTTCATAGTTTTGAAATTTATCGAAGCGGCTGAATTTTTAGTCCATCTTTTAAATATAATATTTTTACATAAATATAAATGTTGGACATTACAGTGATATAATGTCGAAGTACGCTTCATGTGATAGTAAATCCCGCTATATGAAGCAAACAGCATTCCTTTATGCATGTAAGTTCAAACATGTCTATCATTTGTAACGACGCGTATTATTCATATGATACTATTCGTTATAAAACTACTGATTTCGCTATTTGCACAAAGGCCACAGGTCAGTGAATACATTTTCATTTTTTAAATAAACAAAACAAAAAAATCAAAAATCATGAAAATGATAAATTTATTTTTCGCTTAATCTGAGATTATTAATAATGCTGTAAGAAAACGAACCCCAATTGTCCCATAACGCTATTCTAGCAGTGTGCACTCAAACAACTTTGGCATCTCACTTCATTGACATGAAAAAGAAAAACGTTGGGTCAATTGCAATACAAATGAATTCAATAGAAACAACCGGAAAATTACCTACTATCTAACAAGGTCAAATGAATTTCACTGGCTTCTTTTAAACGTGTTTTTTTTTTTAATTCTTATTTTCCGGAAAGACAGAAATATTGAGAGTCAGGAGCCAACACATAACCTTTGAAAAAATTAAATTGCTTACTGCAAATTCCACTTTTGATGAATGTCTCATAGCGAATGGAAACTTGCATTAAATTATCTCAGAAGATCACCTGGCAACTTGAGCAATTTATGAGGAAGTAACTTTTCAGATCAAGGCGCTCCTGGTGGCAAACTCGAACGTTAATTTCGAATAAGAAGAAAAATCGGTGAATGATCTCCAAACGAAAATTAAAATCAGTACAATACAACTGAATATGTAAGGGAGTCAGGGTTAAAATTTTTTTGGGGGAATAGGCGTATTCCTCAGTTTTTGGACATAAACTTACAGAGTTCAGACCCACGGATTATTTATAGAGATCTTGGAATATCTACAAACTATTCCAAAATATCTGACAATAGAATCAAATATGTGACATTTAATATCTAAGTGCCAGTAGCTGCTGCGACATCTCATCCTTTTTCCTCCCGCAAAATGCACAATTGGTTCTTAAACTGAATCGGCACAATGCTCACGATGAGAGTTACGTGGGAATTAATTTGCAACAACGAGAAACAGTTTTATTATTTTTCAGACGCTGGCCTGGATGTAAGACGGAGAATAAAAACTCAAGACATTTTCAAAAAAGATGCTTTTTATCATTCTGCATAGTGCAAATACTTCATGAAAGTCGGTATTTGAAATGAGTTTTGTAAGGGTACTGCAAAAAGTTTTTTGAAGTTAAAGTTATTTTTGTGAAAATTAAAGCAAAGGACAAAGATGTCATAGTAAATAATGGTAAAATTATGAATAAAATATTTCTTAAGAAACTAAAAATTAAATTAGAAGTTTGTGAAAGAAATTCACTTTATTTTCTTTTTGTAGCAAATGAAGCACTGGTTTTATAAATTAAGTACTCTTGCCAACTTGATCCGTCAACGGAAATGTTCTCCCCTGGCGTGGATAGGCAGTGCTGCTCGTTTGAAATCGAGCTTCGTTACACAGCGACGAGAACATTTGGATCTCTTTCCCTAAATGAGTAGCGTTTAATGCGTGACCCAAGCTTAATTCAATCAAGATTGAATGATGAAGCGTCTTGTTGAGTTTTTTTTATTTATCGGTATGTAATATCAAACGTAAAATAATTTACCGTCTTTCTGGTTCCTTGTGCTTTGAGTTATCATGTTTATAGACAGACAGACAAAATTTTAAAATTGTATTTTTAGGACCTGAAAAGAACGAGAACGAATATTTTGATGGTTAGTACACTTGTCCTTTCCGCATTTCTTACAGTATGAAATAAAATAAAATAAAAGAGCGGACAAGTAAAATTTTATCAAATTTCATCTCCTTCGTCAAGAACTTTTCAGTAGTCCGTAAAAAAAGTTTCGGGCGTCGTAAATTAGGAATTCCCATAATACATCTCTCCCCGAAAGAGAAGCGGATGATGTGTCTGAGAAACCACCAAATTTCATTCCGGCGGCATACTTTTTTGCACCTTCGCATTTTCATTTTAAGTTTCCATTATTTTCTTCCGTTGCCAGAGCGAGTTTCTCGAGTTAATTATTTTTCCAGCCCAATGGAGGCCGGGTTGCAGCGCGTGATTATTCACGACGGTGTCAGAGATCGTCTGCCCATTCATCAGTCACGTGGTTCGCGCGGCGGAAGGGGGAAAGGAGAACACTTACACATCATAGCGCGGGAAGATCCGTTCCGTCCTGCACTCCTCCACTCTCCTTCCCCCCTTTTTTTAGTTTTTTATCATCCCGATGCGAACACTTTTTATTTATTTTTTTTAATTTGGATGTTTCCGCCGCAGAGCATTGTGGGTACTTCCCATTGTGCCGTTTGGGGCTCAGCTGGACGTTTTTTGCGATGCGAGCTTAATTTATTGTTTTCTTTGAATAATTTTAAGCACGTAGGTAATTGATTGTCGGGATAAATTCACGGTTTGAAACTTGGTAATTAAAAAATAAATAAATAAATGAAATGGAAGATAAATAAATTTGATGCTGTTTCATTGCATGGGAGGGGATGCGAGAAATGCGATTTAATACCCCCAAAACGCGTGGGCACTCACAGGTCGACATGAAGTGCTTTTTAAAAATGGAATAGTAAGCAAGCTGAAAGCATTTAAATAAATTGTCCTTCCAGAAGTGAGGGAAGGGATTTTTTTATGTACTTCTTTAGATGAACATCAAAGGTCATCGACAATCGACTTTCTGCTTTTAGAAGCTGCGGGTATTGGAAAAGAAGTGGCATTCTCATGACAAGATTCTAAGAGCCGAAATCCTTACAACGATCCTTCATTGCAGCACCGTCCTACTAGAGAAGGGATTGCAGTTGACAGAATTGATGCGTATAAATCTCCCATGGACGACGTGGTCCTCTTAACCAGCACAGCTAGGCGCTTAAGGCAGTATTCTGGGACAAATGAGCTCAGTATTCAGAATGTGAAAACAAAGCGAGACTTTTTGAGTTAATAGAATACATTTGGTTTAAAATGCTCCAACGTGATTTCAAAGAAATATCAATTCACCTAATCGCTATCAAAGCATAAGTAACAAAAAAAATGTCTTGACCCTAAGAAAATTAGTTAACAAAAATAAACAAGATTATAATATATGAAAAAATTTCAAAAGACCCTAAAGAAAACTATTGCTGGATTTGGGGCTTTTTTCTTTCCTCTCATTGAGTTCAAAATTGGACATATATTTACAATATTGATGACAATATACGCACCAAATATACGCACAAAAAACGCGTTCACGTGCTCTCAAATACACTGATCTCCAAAGGTTTCATCAGATTCAGTATGCAATTTTATGCAAGTATATAATTCTCATAATAAATTCTCCTAGGCTTAATTTAATCCATCTTGTAACGTGCATTTTTGAGAATTATAATAATATTTTATAATATTCTATAAAATATTATTATTATTCTATATGATATTCTGTCTATTCTATAAATTAATCATATATTATTCTATATGAATAATTATTTTATGTATATATGGTAACAACTCGATGTATTAATAGACTTTTTATTAATAAATTTTTTCTCCAACTTCGTAATCATTCCATATTTAGTAAAAAGGCCGCGTACCTGCATTCATGGCGGTAGTTGGCTGCGTTTTTGAGTTATCGAGTTTGCAGACAGAATTCATTCCAAAATAATTATTTTCCGTCTCGGATCTAAAACGGGGCGAGTTCGAATTATTGAACGATTGCAGCACTTTCCATTTGAATGTTTCCTATACGAGAAAGCAGAAAGGATACAACAAATGCCAATAAGTATACTCTATTTATAAGACATTTTAGATTCTAATTCATTTTACATTAACACATTTACATTTATAATTCACATATATTTGTTTATTACATGAAATGAATTTATTAAATACTTTCTGAGTATTTTCTTTGTATATATTGTAATAAGTTTGCATATATGTTGCATTATTCTGGATAATATATATATATATATATATATATATATATATATATATATATATATTGTTACAAACCTGCACTTCGGCTTCCCAGCATAGTTTGTTCCATCATCAGAAAGACTGTTTTAAAGTCATCGGTATTAAGCGGAGTCCGGGTGTCGCGTCGGAGGTCCCAGAGCTTGGCGACAAACTTGGTGACCGTTTGGCGACTTTGCGATGAAAGTGGCGACTTTGGCGCCAAAATAGATTATACTCCAAACATCGAGAATTTTCCTGATCCGTCCAGTAGGAACCGAGATACGCCTCGAACATTAATGATTGGTTGAGAGGCTTCTAGCCCTGCCTCCTGAGACCTATAAAAGGAGCCAGTCTGTGCTGCTAGAGGGTCGAAGAAGTGTAGTCGTAGTCGGGAGCGACAGAGAGTAGTAGTCGGAATCGACGGTGAAGAACTAATCGTCCAGAGATTAGCAGAGCAGCGACGGAGTGCTGAACTAAGCTGTGCGCTACTGTCTGCAGTAGATTCTTGTTGTATGCTGCACGTCTCGGCTGAAGATAATCGTCTTCTATGCTGTATATAGTTGTCGTTTTTGTGCTGTCCTGTGTGTCTTCGTGTAAATAAACGTCGCTGTTTCTTTTTCTACTGCAACCTGCTGATTGAGCGTTCTTCACACCATATGACTTCCACTATCCAAACGAACCCGGGAAAATTTCGTAACAATATATATATATATATATATATATCAATATATACATGCAAAAATATCGAAAACCCTTCTTAATAAAATAATAAAAAAGAAGAAGAAGAAGAGAAAAAAAGGAAGATGACTTCCGAAATCTGACCCAATCACCTCATATTTGTTCCGAAACTTCAAAGATTTTACGAAAGTGGTGAATGAAAGTTGAAGCGACTCTCTTTCTTACTATCGGAAAATCGTCGGCACGGCAGCACAAATAGCCGGCTCAGTTGATTGACTAAAATGAAATAAATAAGAAAAAAATCACTCTCTCTATGTATTTGAAAATAATAAGAAA
Source organism: Argiope aurantia (assembly GCA_026543865.1). Lineage (NCBI taxonomy): Eukaryota > Metazoa > Arthropoda > Arachnida > Araneae > Araneidae > Argiope > Argiope aurantia. Next base: position 323,341 of record JAPMOR010057144.1, read on the forward strand.
GAGGATCAACTCCTTTACAGAGGTTCCGAATATTTGAATCTAGTTTTTTTTTTTTTTTTTAAAGACATTTCATTTCCGATCACATTTATTTCTATATATATTCTTTACATATGAATGAAAAGAGGAATATTCATTATTTTTCTGGGATAAACTAAAAATTTAGTCATAAGACCTGCCAGTTCGGCTTCTGTATTAACTGAACTGATGAACCTTCAAGCAGCAATTATGAAATAATTTCCTTAAAATTGTGAGAAAAATCAGATCGAAAGTCTGAATTTTGAAAAATTCCTAACGGAGATAAAATCGCTGAAGTGATTCTAAACAAACTAATTCACTATGAAATTTTTCGTGGACAGCACGGCATGGGTGAAAAAGATCCTTATTTGACTTGAGACAGCATTTGGATGTATCGATGCTTTCTAATTCAGAATAACATAAATTAACGACACTTTTCTGAACAGACAAAACTATTCTTTTTCGATTGAATATTAAGTCATGATTTTGAAGGAAACGTTATTTAAAAGGATTTATAAAGCTCTGACATCTCAAACACTAAATCTGAACTTTAGCATAAAGAGACTCCGCAGTCAAGAAGAGAGCAGCCCCAAGAAAAAGCACAGGAAGGCCCACATAATTTTCCTTTCACTCAATTTTCGCAAGAGATTTTTCAGAGAAAAAGAAAACAGGGCTTAAGAAAGTGAAGTGTCAATAAATATACATACCATAAAATCCGATTCATTTTTATGTAATAATTCTGCTCTATAGAAAATGGAATTCTTCTGTGTACCGAATTCCCATAAAAACTTTACTTCACAAATAATTAAAGTGAATGTGTATGTGTTTGTGGAGAAAGGGAATGTAAAATCCAAGGAAAATTTTATCCAGTTTCAGAGACAAGTGGCGAAAAAATGACTACACAATGTAAATTTTATATTTTGTCTTAGAATTCAGATAAAGCCTTTTTAATGATGTGCATTTTCTAGTCATGGATTTTTCTCAAAATTTTGATCCATTTAATAAGACATTTGTGTGCATAGTTTTCTGCAATATTTTCAGTTAAAATTTGTTGCTCCTTTTGGTGTGAAATAGTATTTTTACGGGAAATTTTATTAAAATCAATATAATAATATAGGGTATCTTACTGTGTTTTTTTTTTTGTATTTGTAAGTTTACACCTATTGCCTGATATATATATATATATATATATATATATATATATATATATATATATATATATATATACGTGTGTGTGTGTGTGTGTTCCAAAAAAAGTGGAACAAGCATTTACTTTTATAGCATTATTATTTTATAGCATTTAAATTTATAGCAACCATTTCAATCCTTCCGTTTCAAAGTTTCATCAAATAAAGTGCGCAAATGTGTGAAAATACTTTGGCTTCTACAGAGGATAAAAATAAAAAATTACAAAAATTAAATTTTTATGCGACTTTTTTTTCGAAAAGGCGTCGATGAGAGAAATATTTTTCCTACATTCATCCATAAGGACACAAAGTTTCATGCTTCTATCTGTAAAATTTTTTGAGATATTAAAATGCCAATTTATTGGTTTATACCAATTTTCTACTGAGTTTTCCACTGTCATTTTCAGATATAAAACACAGAGTACAAAGGATTATAAAAAGAGTAGAATCAGAAAGCAATAAAGAATTCTTCGAAAGCCATAAAAGTTGTCTCCTTTAAATTAAACTTGTGTATATGCAGTTCATTCTTGTGACATAAAGGTAATGTTTTTGAATTTGTAGGCAAAAATCTATAGAACGTGTTCTGTCAAAGACAATTCATTCCAAAGCTCAGACATAAAGTCAATCAAAATCACGCAGTAAAGAGCACTACACACCACAGGGAGAAGTGATTTTTCCATCAGTAACAAAATTTCACATGTTTATATATTCTCTGATTTTTGTTTTCATTTTCAAATAAAATTTTTTGTATAGTTATAAACTTTTGAAATTATTATTATTTTAATCGATATATAATTTTAATGCAAAAAATACTAGTTTTAAAAGCTGCATTTCTATTGAGAACAAAGAATAGAAATTTGTTTGAAATTTTCATCTAAGTAATCTATGACTCTACTACACCTTATTAGTGCCAAGTCTTGTGAAAAAGTTAAGATCAAAAAAAAAAATTATCATTAAAATTTAAAATTGAGCCGATGAAAATGTTCCGTCTTACAAGCGATCCCTGCGGAGGATCTTTAAAACCTCTCTAGTGAATGTGCAATTGAGAGATACCATCAATTCTTATGTACCTTCCATATAAAATAAATTAATATCATTTCTATTCATAACTCGGCTATCCCTTAACTGACGGCGGATAAAATTATGGTGAATTATGAAAATCTTTCACTTATTTAACAAACAGAATGATCCCGAACAGGGCGTGAATATCAAATGCTTATTCAATCCGTCATGAGCCATGGTCGATTTCCAGTTGCGACGGACTGCGCAAGCACAGCATCTTCCTCAAGGTAATGTTTGAAATACACTCGGAATAAATCATCTTCTTTTCCTGAAAGTCGGGTAAGGAGTGCGGGAAGTCTTTCAGCCACTTTCCATCCTCCCCGAAAAGTTCCTCCCAAACGCCTTAACTCAATTAGGCCGGGCCCAGGCGAAGGTTACACATTAAATTTCTGCTACATAATTTCTCCTAAACGGATTAGTGCGGAGTGTAATGAAGCCAATTAGTCGGTTCCCAGTTCGGCAATTACATTTAATTGGGCCGGAGTCCTCTCGCTCTATGATACATTATTCAGCGTATGTGCGCGGCCATTGTCAAATCCATTAGGGCGACACGGGGTTACATTGTTGTCCGGTAATTAGGGGCAATTAAGAGGCAGGCCGGCCGATGATAACAGCGAGCGGAATGCCTTTTGTCGATGCGATGGCAAGCGCGGGTTATGTATTAGTTATAAGGAACACACGCGCACAATGCCATTAAAAAGCTTCTTCGCACCACCCCATGCCCACCCCGGCCGCTCACAAAAGGTCCTCTCCGGGAGACAAAAGGACGAGCGGCTCATAATTCGCTCCTGCTCGGCGCTGCATTTGTTAACGATTGTTCTTCGATAAATGCATATCGGAAACTTTTACTATCCCGTGAACATCCCGAAAGTGTATTGCAATTCGAAATGATAGCTCTAATTACAAATGTCTATAACTTCCTGGTAAACAAAGGTAGGGAGAAAAAAAAATCAATACAATGCAGAAGGAAAATTAAAGATGTGTTCGGCTAATTGCTCTGTATGATTAACCTTGGTCACACTGATAATATTCACTGCACTCTCATGGGAAGCATTTGCTTTGAAGATACTTTTCGTGATATAGTAGGGCTTTCGACGAGTCCAACTGTGAATGCACTTTCAAGACTTGAGAGAGAGGAAATCAATCAACGTTTTTCAATTGCAACATGTGCACCCCTTCACATAACGAGGAGCACAGACAACAATCCGATACTCTCAAAAGAAATGCATCTCTCCGTTTCTTTTATCTCATGCCTCACTTTCCACTCAACATTTCACGGGGGAAAAAAAGACATTCTTGAAATAGTCTAATCGTATGAAGTAGAAAAAGGGGGGGGGGGACTATGGATTATTATTTTTAATCAGAAATTTGTCTGACATCACCAGAGGGGAAAAAAAACTGACATTTTTGAAATGTATTTCTTTCATATGATATCTCAATAAAGAAATAAAAATACATTGCACTACATGGGTGATATTTTGCATTATGTTCATACATCCAAAAGTTTACGTGTAACTAATTTCAGACCAAATCCATCCTAGACAAAAGCAAAATTCAGTCTTTTTTTATTTTTTCGTGTATGAAATATACAAAGAGAGACAATTGTAATCTTCAAAGAATTCGATCTCGAGATATTGATGAAGTTGCGCCTTCTACTGCTCAAGATGTCCCCAAAACATAACAAGGGAATTTTGCGACATAAAATTCAAGAAAACTATCCAAATCTGTTGGGTTGTCCAAAAAGCCCAGTAGCAAATAATAACGCTTTATTCTTCTCGAAAATACGAGCACAACCGAAGCGCATAAAAACAGCACTTGCAATAAACACCAGCACATATGTAGCCAATCGCTGTCAAACAGTCAATTGTAGCAACACAAAGCACTTAGAAAATTCAACTGCCCTCTCTCGACTCGGCTGCTCTTTAAGCTCAACTCAACTATTACTGACTTCAGTTCTGCTTCTCTCTCTCTTTCTTTCTTTTTTAATGATTTCCCTAACAGAGAAAAAAACACTTCTAGACCAAACGCCGGAAACCAAGTTTTAATGGAAATATCAACAAGATTCTCGAATATTCTGGGTACTTCAATTTAGTCACCAAATTTAATGCAATACCACTTAATTTGTTGCCAGTGCGGGGTCACTAATGCAGCAGCCAAATTGTAAAACTATTTTCCTGACTAGGAGGCTTAACGAATAAGGAAGTAACTTTACATTTGTAACACAGTCAACATACTTATTACCGGCAGAAGTATTTGTTTTAGAGAAGAAACTGTGAATAATTCTTTCTTAGCAAACTTTAGAGTTAAAAAATTAGCTATTATCTCCTATATAATATTCAATGAATCACAAAGCTCAAAGAAGATATTATTTAATACTAAATACAGTTACAGAATATGAATGAAAAAAATTAAAATATAATATTCAATATTTATTATCCCAACCAATATATATTTTAATTTTTTAAATTCCATCTTCTCTTGAAGAGCTACAATTTAACTTAAACTACTTTATAAAGAAGTGGAAAGAAATATTTAGAAACTTTCTATGCTTGAATTCAAGTAAAAGAGAAAGATAAACTGCTCCACAAAGACCATTTTATTCTGAAAATGAATAGGCATCACTCAAAAAATTTAACAAAATATTAAAATGAAGTAAGAATGCAAGGTCTGAAACAATTTTTGAATAGAACATGAAACTGATTTTTAGAGAAACGCATACATAGATATAAATTCAACTTGGGTGAATGAAGAACCTTGAATAGTGCATTCTAATTACTGAAACAGTCTAAGCAAATAAAAAAAATTATGATGATAGATTAATTTTGAATAATAATATCAGTTTTCTGTTCAATTGAACTAGATTTTTACTATTTTTTTTCCCAAGTTAGAACTTTTTTAATTCAATTTTTCTTTAAGATTTTTTCCCCTTTTTCGGGGGGGGGGAGAGAAAACTTAAAGAATAGAAGAAATAAATATATAATTTAAAATTCCATTTTAAATATTTTTCATTGCCACCTATCTATAGTATATAGTAAAGTTTAGTTAAATAGAAACTTCCTTCATTTAAAGACTGTACAGAAGAAGCTAATTTTAGTGCACTTTCAGATGAGTTCTTCGCAACGAATCATATAAAGTACTAGTTGGTACCCGGCGCATTGTTGCGGCAGAAGAAATAATTTTGTACATATCGTTTGAAATTTGAAATAGCTGTCTTGTTTAATTAGGTATGATAGAAAGAATGATATTTATTTTCTTGTCGACAATAAATATATTCATTGAAATTGAATGATATACAGGGTGTGGTATAAAAACTCGGACAAAGTTATTATATCATAGAATTGAAGTCAATTAATTTCTTTTTCATGTTTGTTTATTTCTCAATTATAACGTATTTTATAATGTATCTTTTAATTTATGTATTGGCTTTTTTACAATGCCAAGCAAAAGATATGCTATTTTAAAGTTGGAAAACGAACAGTATGAAATCGTTCGTTTGCTTAATGTGCCTCGGCAAACAGTATCTGATGCATTCTATCATTTCAAAGAGCTTGGCAATGATGGTCAAAGTTCAGAAAGTGAACTAAAACATATGATGGACACTTTCAGTAGCCGTAGATTATCAAAAAGCGAATTCAAGGAAATTTGAAAGTTTCCATGAGAAAGATCGCTCATGAACTGGAAATAAGGGACCGATTGGAGCGATGAATGACACAATCAGAGCTTGGATTGAAGCCTTATAGGGTCCAGAAAGTTCAGCTTCTCACTGAAGAAAACAAACTCGTACTGCTCCAAAGATGCCGAAAACTTTTGAAACGGGCCGCATGTCAGGGCTGAGAGAGATTCCTTTTCACTTATGAGAAGCTCTTTATCATCTAAAAGTTCGTGACTCCTAGAACTATAGGGTCTGGTCTGTAGGCGAACCAAGCACTTCAGCAATTGTTGAACATCGCAAAAGTCGGTTATGGTGTGAGGCGGAATTTGCGAAAGCTGCAAAACATCTCTGGTTTTCGTTGATGAAGGAGTTAAAATAATTCCATTTTGGATTCTAGGGATTACACTAAACGACATAAAAGTTTGGACTCTCTAAAACAATGGCTTCTGTGGGAATGAGATAGATTAAAGGAAGAAGACTTGCGGCCCATTGCTGAAAATTTCAATAA
>JAPMOR010057144.1:329864-534566 GCA_026543865.1 Argiope aurantia
ATGCAAATCCAACGAGAAACTACAATCGTTTGAAATCAAAAGGCATATCAGTGGGAATAATGGGAATTCGTGGAATGAGCACATCTTCTCCATTTGACTTCCTTGTTAAGAATATTTCCGACGATTCTTGCCGCATGTCGATCTTCTCATTCTAATGCACATGACGGTTTGATTTTTGTTTGTAAATTTTATTCTGTTTAAAATATGCCTACAACCTTCGTTCAAGGGCAAGAAATAAGTTTGCAAAGTTTTATTACAACTGGATGAACTTTACGACAGCGCATAAAATACGATACTAGATATCATTTTGAATGATGCAGAGCAATCCAAATGATTTCGATACTCTTTAAAAAAATGTAATCAATGGAAGTCATTCCCTAATTATTTAATTTCGCCATCTTTGCAAAAATAACAAATGAAAATGGATTAAATATTTTATTTTTGAAGTGAATTTGAATTTATAGAATTCAATTTTATAAGAAATCAAAAATACTATTTTTAAGACAATGAATGTAAGAAACTTCGAACTTTTGATTCGAATGAATCCGATTTCATTTCCTATTTGGAATTCAATGAACATATATAATTGCAAAGGAAGTTGCTTCATAAGATATTTTCTCTGCAATGTTACGTAACGATACTTTTTCAAAACAAGTTCACTTTTTGATTACGAAGAGTTCTCAAAATGGGAAAGTGTGTGAGACAAATTTGTGTACCCTCCCATGTCTTTACTTTTTGAATTCGAAGCAAATCAAACATTTTTCAATGCTTATTTCTTCAGTGTGGGGATTTTTAGAGCTCCAATAGGAAGGAAAACAGACAGCTTCGCTTCTCAAAAGAATTCATATTTTGAGAAGCAGCAAATTTCACACGTCAACGCAATCCAGAAGAGCATTTTCAGTAAGATTTATGTTCAAGGAATGATTATTGAAGGCAAGAACGACACTGAAGAGTGAATATACTGGCACTAAATAAAAGTGTGTGGAAGGAACGGAATTTCCCATTCCCAACATGTTCATCTCATTGCCTGTCTAGAATAGAATAGGCTCATTTTCCAAAATGATTCATCATATCTAATAACTTCTGATGCGCTTGATAAGCACAGAAAATCAAAACTCCTATTCCACCATCATAATTGAAATAAGAAGATTGGGGGAAAATATTTTCTTGCATGTAAAATGCGACATGCATAATGTAAAAGAGCTTATCTTGCAGAAGCGATTAAAGGCACTGTCTGCAATGACGAAACAAAGTTGCTCTCTAATATCGAAACGCGTTATTCTCAATAATCCAACGGACATGTCGATAGTTAGTTATATTAATATACCTTTCTAAAGCAATTCAAGAACTCTTTTGAAACTGTCGTCGTTACTCTGCATCGCAAGCGGATGACGAGGGCTGATAGTGACACTCATCTTCCCCTCTAGATTTCAGCACAGCATAGAGATAGGATATTATGTCTTGATGGAGATAATGCGCAACAAACCATTTTAGATAGAATTGGGTTTCGGAGCCCTCATGCCATAAATCCATCCCTTGTCGCTATATCACGGCCGCCCTTGGACCTCTCAAATAATAATAGCCTAGAATATACGCCATATCGCCCTTTTTGAGAAATGCAATGGATCATCTAAGAATTATGAACTAATAACTCCGAAGACATGAAACAGCGTAAACAGTTAATTTAATGTTGACAGTTAACAGTTACAGTTACTAAACGACTTCATTAAATTGTAAATAAACTTGAGGAATTTCTTCCTTTCATAGGACTGAAATTTAGACTTGATTTTGTCATTTTATGCTACGGCGATGATCCATTTTATCATCCCAATCCTTAGGTTAACAGACAGCACATCAGTAGTGATGATTTCAACCCTAAAGAAGATAATACATATATAAAAAAAAAATGAAGCATCAAATGCAGGTGCGCGCGTTTAATATTGCTACTGAAAAGTTCTAATGCATTTTTACCGTGATGTCCTTTAGCTTCAAAAGCAATAGTATTTTTGCACTCCTTCCTTACCTAATGAGCCAATTCTTTCTTTCTATGGCAAGCTCTTTAGATAAGTTTTATTAATATCCCAGTTTAAAGGACATTTTTGCGACGAGCCTTGAAAACTACAGCTGAGATCAGATGACGAGAACTGCACCCTTCGGCAAACTTCTTCACCTCATCATAAAGACCTTAAATAAAAAGTAAATTGTGAATTGAACTTACATAGACTACAGATCTTTTGATGGAATCGGTTTTTGAATCTAAAGTCACCTGGGCCTGAAGCCGATATTTTGGAAATAGCCTATGCGGCCCTTAATCCCAATGCTATTTTTGCATTTCAGAAAAGTCTGCTTGCTTTAGTTCTTTAAATTATTAAATGATTCATCCGATAAATATTATTTATAAATAAGATTATTTTACTTTTTTTAAAGACTTTTCTTTTATGATAGAACTAGCGCTGGAATGAATAAGTAAATGACATCAGTATGAAGAATATTTTTGGCATACCTCTCGTCAGTATATTAAGAGATTAAATGCTTCACTTTCCCCAAGATCCCCCTCTTCTTTCAGCCTGCAGTGGAGTAAGCCACTCTCCATCGACTGAGCTATGAAGCTCTTCGACAAAACACGCCCAATGCAGAAACATTCTCGTCCCGCGTTGTCCGAGGAAAAGAGCAATGGCCGGCTTTCCGCTAAAAGCTATAGAATATGGCGTCAAAAGTCCATCAGCGGGCGATTGTCCTCGCTCCCGAGGGCCCTTCCGGTGCACTCTGCTCCTGTCTCCCGCCTCGTTTATCTTCATAGCACCTCTCTCTCAGGTGCCCCATCATCTTCATTACCTGGAGGAGAGGACACTCTTTTTTTTGTTTTTTGTTTTCTCCCAGTCACACCTCTCCACTCCATACACCCCACCTTCCTTCCCTTTCTTCCGAAAGGGGAAAAAAAGCTCGCTCCTAAACTGAGCGCGGACACGAAAAGACGTGTTTCTGGATGGTTGTCCACCCCTCCGTACCTCTCAAAATGACGAGAAGCAGAATAGCGTTCTCAACGTGTTCAAAGAGGAAGTTGTCAAGATGCGCGACTTCTATATTTGGATGAATCTTCACTTTCCACATCTCCTCGAGTTCGAAAAAATACAAGAATTGGAAATTATGCCTATATTTCGGTCTATCTGGGAACAAGAGAGTTTTCTGCCCTCGGCAAATAATCGTATCTCGAGGGGAAACTGGGTTTCTCTTTTGTCCCCCTCACATTCTCACAAACTGCAAACTACACGAAAAAATTGAGCGAATAAGATGAATGGAATTTCATTCATGATCTTTGCACAAAAAATTGTACGCTTTTATTAAATTTTAGACGAAATTCTCAATGTTAAATCTGTTTGTATGAGTATATGATGACTTGAAAAAAATAATAATAAAAATTAAAAGGATGAATACATCTGATTTTATCACTCAAATTATAGATATATATGTCTAAAATTTCGGATCAAATCTGTTAACAGTCTTATTCATGTGCAAAAGAAAAGGTTCAAAACGGGACAGGTTGGAAAAGTGAAATTTCATACATTGCATCTTGATTGAAAATTTTAGATCAATATTCAATATTAAAGTTTAGACGCAATCGGTCATGAGAAAGAGATCCTAAATAAGTAGTAGATTCTCTTCACAATATGACAGCGCTGGAGGGAGGGTCAAGTGAGAGTTCGATTTGGAACAGAGGCAAATCGAAATAAAACCCATTTTAAATTAAAATAAATAGTGTAATCGATTGGTTAATCAACATAACCTGTTCTTCGGGAAGAGGAGGGGGGGACAATTAAAATGAAATAAATGCCGTGTTTCGTTGCTATTCTAACTTCATATCATAATTTAGAACTGAAATCGTATACTTTAATCATAAAATCGTATACTTTTAATCATAAAATCCTTAACAAAAAATTTCACATATGCAAGCAAAGGGTTTACCAGATTTCATATTTTTCAGTTGACGGGTGACCGACCACTCAAGGAAAGAATGATAGAATATAGAATAGGAATCCAGGAAATAGGAATCCAGGAATCCATATAGAATGTAGAATCCAAGAAATTTTGAATACTGTAAAACTGCTTTTTTGGCAGAGACTATCTTACGAGTGGACAGAACTAGCTCGAAATCTGAGATAAGTTTCGACATTTTCTAATATGACAATATCACGCATGCATTATATTTTCCGTACACAATGAATTGCTTCGAAAATTGCAACTTCACTGTTTCAATAAACATTTCCAAGATGCAAAATCTATATCCTTTATCATTCATAATATCGTGTAAAATTAAACACTTTCTCATCTTTAAACATAGTTTAAATTAAAGCTATTGTCATAGTCCGCGTTAGATTTGTAATTGAATTGCAGTATGTTATTTTAATTTGATATCAAATGAGCATCAATCTATATTCATTATTACTGTTACCTGAAAATGTCTATGAAGAAAAATGACTCTTTTTTTACAGCATGAGGACAAATTTTTAAAATCTCCTGGAAATTTATTTACTTTCTTTAAAAATGTCACTCTAACGAACATTCGTATTACTCTAGCCATATATGTTACTAATGTGAAAGTTAAATCTAAAGAATTTACAAAATTTCGGGCTGCTTAAAAATTATTAATTTTTTTTGGAAAGTCGTAATATATTTCCTATCTGTATGCTTCATTGTTTTAAATATGCTTAAATTACATTGAAAATATCATTAAGTAACGTCTATTTTCAATTATTTATCTCCACTAGGTGTTTTCTTTTACTATCTCGGATGATTTTCTTTTTCAAATTTATTCTCAAAACACACGTGTAAACATCGATGAAAACCTAATTATTACAACAATAATACAATGCTAACTAAACAATGTTTCTGAGTAGCTTCTGCAAAATCTTATGAACACCTCTTTATATGTAAAAATAATAAATGCAACCAATTTACAAAGAAACACGGAAAAGAAATGCAGAAGAAAAAACAAAAAGCGTTTTCTGTTCATTCTGACAATCATTCACCTGTAAATCCAGGTTAAAAGCTGGGCGCTTTTTTAATTTTATCTATGAGCTGCCGTCGCAGAGATCTCCGCCCCCGGAAACAAATGGCATTCAGAAATAGAATGAAGGCAGGCAGCGAAGTGGCATTCCTTATCCTGACTGCATAAGCGAAACAAAGTAGCGGCGAGAAATCCTCTCGCCAAATCCGCACTTCCAGGGAGAATCATAAGGGGGGAATTTCCATTCGCCGCCGAAGATGCGCACCTGCTGGAAGCACCTCTCTCAGGTGGAGTCAGTAATTGCTTTTTTTTACCCACTCAGTCTATGCGAACGCATTACATTAATTAAATAGGAAGATGCTTCTGGTATTTCATGCAAATGAAAGACACTTTTTCGCTTCAAACAAATGCATCTCCGAATCGCGAAGACCCAGAACACACTGCTCATCGAAACGATATCGTTTACCTAGACTGATGGCTACTTTTAGAAGCTGCGGGGAGATCGTTAAGGGACGGTTCTTTGAGTTTTCAGAATTGGTCAGAATCTTAAAGCTATGGCATATTTTACTGGATGATTATTGTATGAGACAAAACCACTCGATACGGAGTCATTCTTTACTGAAATGGCGCATGTTTCATTAAAAATCAGTCTGCATTCTGAGCGCAACTGATTCTGACAACCAAGCGGAATGGTTCTCCATTCCACATTTTACTGTCTTAAAATAGTAAGACATGCTTTGTTGTGTTATGAAGCACACTAAAATTGAATTTATTACGCATTTTGAACCTCTTCATTCCAACAAAACACTCCAACCACAAAACAGATCGGCAATTTTGTCGTCATTACTACATATTAAATTTCATTTTTCACACTTTTTAAACTTTAAAATGTTGGCTTTCCTATTGAATTTCAGTAGGCAGATCAATAATGTCAAGGAGGTGGCAGATTAGATCTAAAATTTCATAACAACTATTATTGCAATTCTAATGGCAAAAACAAATGCAAAATGTCTAGATTTTGGCGTTTTTCAATCGTCGCACTCCCATTCGCAGGGAAGCGTAGACAAATTTCCCGAGAAAGGATTTTTCTCAAAATTTGATAAGTTAGATATTTGTAATTCTGAGGAAAAGATCCTGCCCAAGTTTTAACTTTTTATCTCTTTGAACTTTTGAGATACGGTATTCCCCGAAGCACTCCAAAAGCTTTTCTTTTTCAAACTCAGTGTCGTCTGACACAAAGAAATTCCTCAAAATCTCAAAGTGGAATTCTTTTGTTATTATTAGAATACATTCATTTTTAAAGAGGGTTCGAGTAACGTTAAAATTTGTTTGCACTTTTTACATCGGAGTGATGAATGGGAATCGATGATAATGAGCATGAAAAAACTTTTTCAGGAGTAATGTTTTAATCCTCTCATTGGAGCAATATGGATGTCTGATTAAAATGTCAGTGTCACTGCACTGTTTGTTGTGAAATAAATAAAAATAAATAAATAAAACAATGCAACCTGCCATTGTAAAATATTCGAAGAAGAATCATTCTTGCAAACGAAGAACGCCCTTTCACTAATAGTTATTTGAGTTGAAATAGAGAACCGAGGAAACTCCGTTTCCCTTTTCGGAGAGCGGAAATTTGAAATCACTTCAGAACAAGTATTTCGCTGCATTGCCGAAATTTCTGTTCAAACAAGACGACTGCTAATTTCTTAAATCGCGCCAAAGAATTTTAACACTTCTTTCTAATCAGCCAGCGAGAGCTCCTTTCTAAAGCTAAGTAAATTAGAAATACAATTCAGTTATCGAAAAAACTGAATTCAGAATTTAATCATATTAAAACGAGTCTCGTAAAAGCAAAGAAATTGTGGACTGAAAGTCGCCTTGAGCCGTGATCAATATTTGCCTGTTTGCATGCCACGGGTAATTGATAGCAGCTAATTCAGTATTCTGTTTGACAATGAAACTAATTCAATTCCCTATCATTGTTTATATTGACGAACGGTTCTGCAATTATCAAATTCGTCTTACACCGAAACCCAATTATGCTTCCTGTAGACTTAGACAGACATCTGTCGCTCTAAAACACGAGGCAGCACGATTTTTCATTCCTTTGGAGTGGCATCAGGAAATAAAGCTGGGATGATTTAATTCTTTTAGAGGTCATTCCCGAAGTGCTTTCCTGCTCTTGCTTTCCAATTCCGTTATTAACCAATTAAATGCTTATTCTAAGGAGATAAACTAATACTTATGGGAATGAAGCCCCCAAAATTAGAGTCAAAAGTCGGAAAGGGGCTTTTCTTACACTTACACAGATGTCCTTCAGATTCTATACAAAATAATAAAACAGTCTTATAAGTAACAATTATAGAGTTCGGATGGTTCTTAGTTCAGGTATCCACCTCAAAATGTCAAAGAGAATCGGTTCAAATAAGTAATTTTATTTTATCAGAGGATGCACGTTATGTGGTTGAACACACCTATTCACAAAATATCCATCTCCTCCTCCTAAATCTTGTGAAGATTCTCCTTTTCACAATGAAAGGAGAATTCAAGTCTCTTCATGAATAGTCCGCTGATGAAAACGAAGTGAAGTAAATGAAATTTATGTGAGAATTCGTTTTTAATTAGAAAATTCATAAAATAATAGTTTATTCCTACTTAATAATTTTCATGAGAGCAAATGGAGTTTACTCGCGACCTTTGGCGATCACCTGGAGATATTGATTACATTTAATTTCAGTGAAATCATTTAGATAACTTCATGTTCATGGTTTCAAGAAATTACCAGACATTAAAGTCGTGCTATTTTAATAGCTTTGCATATGTTTTGTTCATAGTATTCATTAATTTTTCTAATGGGGACTAATTCCAGGGTATCACAGCGCTTTTAAAAGAGTAACTATTCAATTAATCTATCTTCTAGATTTCATGATATTTTAATCTCACTTTTTTATTCGTCTTGTAAACTATACAGAAATTAAGTGTAATACTTTTTCTTTCTCTTTCAAAAATAAAAAAAAATCACACTATTAAATGTTTGATGAAAGAATGAAAACGCTTTGATTTCATTCGTGATAATGAAAATATTAATCTGAAATATATTTAAAAATGTGTTTAAAAACTAATTAAAAGGAGACTAAAGAATTTTGCAGAAGCTAAATTGGTATAGTTAAAATATTAATTTTAACACGGTATAAAAAGCAATTTTATGCGGAAATATTTTTGGAAATACTTTCCGCAAAAGAACATTGAAATCTAGCTTAATTTCTAATTAATCAAAATTTTAGAAATATCTCTTTGAGGTGCACATCGAAAGTATATTTGAACCAAATGTGATAATTCTAGGTTAAACAGTCTGACCTGTTGAGCATCAACACACACATACACTTACATTTACGTATAAACGCATGCGCATATACATCAAGTGACCAAATTATCATGAACATATGGCTCGTATATTCAGATCGACCATAACTTCATCCTGTTGCTGGTAGACGGAAAAACAGCTATAAAAAAAAGGGAATCCATGACAACTGAAGCACAAATTGCATCATGTTAACTGTGAAGAAATGGGCAAAGAATATAAGTTAACTGAGTTTGAACGCTGAATGATTGCAGATACTCGAAGTGCCGGAACTGGTGTCCTCAAAACGGTTGCACCTGGGAAATGTTCTACAGCAGCAGCTGTTAATATTTACAGACAGTGGATTATTAACCAGAAAATCTTGTTTCAACATAAAGATTGTGGTCATCGCGGGCTACCGAATGTGTGATTGAAAAGGAGACTTGCAGAGATTTTCCAGTCCAACAGAGCGTCAAATTGTGGAAAATCTCAACCAGGGAGCAACTGCAAAGATCCCTAATGAATTATTCGCTACACATTACACCACATATCCAATGGACCTGCTTGGAAACCTCTACTAATTACCATGAACAAGATCAGATATCTCCAGTTATCAGAGGAACTCAAGAATTGGACAGTAGATGACTGGGAAAAGATCATATGTTCGGATGAATTGCCTTTTCGCGTTTTGAACTACACTATACAGATGACCGTGTGCGAATACGGAGAGAAAAGCACTAAAGCATGACCCCAATTGCATTGACACAACATTTCAAGCTGGCGGAGGTAATATAATGATTTGGAGAATGTTTTCTTGGCACTTTATGGGTCCTTTGATTCTTGCGGTACAATCTGAATGCCCAATGATATATAAGTTTTATCGCAAATCAAGTACATCCTGTTGTTATAATAATGGTTATCCTGCAGGGACTGAATGCTTCCAACAGGACAAGGCTCCCTGTCCCAAAGCTAGAATTGCCCGCAGATGTTTCGTATGACTTTACCTGATTTAATTGGCACAATCACCAGATCTCAATTCAATCGAGAATACGTGGAATGAGATCAATTGATGCATCAGGCAACTGGACCAAGTGTCACCACTTCGGAAGGAATTGAAAAATGCAATTCATCGGATATGATCTCGGATTATCATACCATCTAAGTAACATTTCATACAATCCATGCAGTATGTAGGGCAATTGTATTGAAGAGGTGGTCATAATTATAGACAGACTCACACACACACGCACGCATTTAGACAGACACACACATTCATCTTTGTTATAAGTGGAGACAGAGATGGAAATAAGAGGTTAAATAATATGAAAGATGTTGAAAGTATTCCAAGTGAATTGGAATTTTAATCACATACAAAACATTTTTTTAAATTTTTAATGAACGCTTATAATTTTTTATATGAAATTTTTTTCAACCTTACTTCCTTAAAGCATGTTATTCAGCACTTCTCACTTTTACACCATTGTTTTGATCTTTTAATAAAAAGAAAAAAAGCTTTCTTCTCCGTCCTTAAATAAAAGAGAGTTTCTGAAAAAGGCATTTATTTATTTTTTATTTTATACTTTTAGTCTTAAGTTTATAATTTATTTTTATAAATGTTATGAAATCTTGAAACTTTTTTTTAAATAAACCACCAGGTATGAAATTAAAATCAACTGATGCCCCGAGAACCAAGTTCCTCAAATATTCGAAAAGTGTGTTGTTTGTTATCATTGCAGTCAACGAGAATATATAAATGTTGAAAATTTCAGAACTTTAGCATGTCAGAAAATGAGTAAAAAAAATCGACTGCAGAATATTATGTTTACGAAGATAATATAAGGCTGAAAGTCATCCAGCGAAAAAATGCTTTGTATATTTCAATTGGGCTCTCTCCCATTTTAGTGAACAGGAGAGCGAAAATCCATTCATTTTAATGCCTGCCATCGCAATAATCCGGGTGTTAACTGTTCATAACCTGTGTAGATGATTTCATTATCGGCGTGAGGGCGTCGAAAAACGCTTGAGCCGCTCGTAAAAGGAACGGATTATCCGTATCGGAGTACTTTGTCTGATGAGATTCCTTGACGTATGAGTGGGGATCAAGAGGACGCATTATGCTCCCAAATATTGAGGGCTTCTCTTCCTCCAAAACTGTTTTACATATTATCTAGGGTTATCGCGGAGATGGAAGACCCCCCTGGGGGGGAAGGGAAAAAGGGGTGAAGATAGCGGGAAAGATGGAGGAGCAGTTCACCGCGAATCCGATGGACTGTTTTGTATTTTAAATGACCCAAAACAAAGGAATGGGGGGAAATGACGCTTTTTGAAGAAGGCTTCTCCTTCTCTGGATTTTTCTGCTTCTCGAGCGCCGGAATTTTCCTTAGATTTCCCCAGGTGCTTTATAAATTCAGATGCAGAGGGTTAAGTCTCCTCACCCCCAGCGCTTATAAATAACTTTTGCAGTTTCTAGCTTGTGGTTCGCCCTCGGAGCCACTTGTCTTGTTTCGCTTCCCTTAACAAGCATGCTCCTCCGAATTGCACAAAAGCCCCGCCTCTCAGAAATGGATGGGAAAAAAGAAATATTGTTTGAAGCGGGTATTTACAAAAGCGAATAACTATAATTCTGGAGGCAACAGGTGACATGCACGATAATTGTCCCGATTACAAATGGTTAAAACTTCCTTGTAAATGGGACAGAAATATAAAAAGGGAATGGAATACAGGAAATAGCTGAAAAAGTTTGTTTGTGGCCTTAATTAGATCTATATACCGATTCAATTACTGTGTGACTTTCGAAACTTTTTTCAAAATCTTCACTAGTGCATGCAGAATTTAAAACCAAAACGAATTTTATTTTAAATGCCTAAAATGTGCATTTTTTTTTTTTACGTGGTGTTTATCTACTGAAATCTTTTCCCCCTCATTCATGTTTCTATACTCTTTTCTAATTCAATCATGCCTCATTCATGCAGATGTATATAGAGCAGAGAAACGCTCTTGCTAGAATCATGCGAAATGATCTGGTGGAATCTAATTATTTCCCATGTTAGTGAAATGGACGATCGCTTTGACGTCAACCGTGTGATCAAGAATCGAACACAACAACATTTTAAGTGTCTTTCCATATCTTATTCAAATGTCTCATTTTTATTGCTTATAGAAGGTAGATAAGCAATATAATTTTGAATTGAATTTCAGTTCGCATATGTGAAAAATTAACCTCTTCCACTCGTGGAAGTTATCTCATTTTCTAATCTCCGAGAGTTTCCGAAACATATCTAGAAAGAAAGCATTGTAATGCTTCGACACAATAATATCGACTTTTTGAATTTAAGTCTGAACTATACTAAACAAACTCTCCTTACGTCAGGCTAATATAAATGTTGTGTGAAGTCTGCAAATGGAGTTTGGAGAATGAGAATGTGGATAAGGTGAACCACTTTAAACACAAAACAAAGGCTTTTATTTTATACCGACATGAGGAAATTTATACTGAAAGTTGTTATCAGTATTGGCTTTTGTATATGCACAGATCCATATTATAGTTACAGTTAATATATGGATATGAAAAAGCCAGTTAGAATGCTGGTGGATAGGATTAGTTGAATGCTTGGATAATCACTAAGATTCGAATCCGTAGATCCCACCAGAGTGATTAATAGTTGAGTTCCATCAAGTAGGAAAATATACTAAATATCTTTATATACGTGCTTTATCTTATATAATGCACAGAGTTATTAGCTGAATTAGATTTAAAATATGAATTATAATTTCCACATAATTCTAACTGCTTGGGGGGGGGGAAAAAAAGGGTAAGTTCGAATG
This sequence comes from Argiope aurantia, assembly GCA_026543865.1. NCBI lineage: Eukaryota > Metazoa > Arthropoda > Arachnida > Araneae > Araneidae > Argiope > Argiope aurantia. The sequence goes on from JAPMOR010057144.1 coordinate 342,035, forward strand.
CTCCAGATGCACTTGATTACTCGTTTTCGATGTGGAAGGAGGGACATCAAAAAGTGGATATCCATCATTTGAAGACAAATTGCAGCTGATAGCATTCCATTATTCCTCGTTTCCGAGACTACTACCTTTAGGGGGGGAAACTTGAGTGGTGATCTGTGGTTTCCGTCTTCAGCTGTCTATAAGGAAAAATTATAAATTGGAATTAAAAATGAAAGCACTCCCCCTTGCAATTTGTCGTTTATATAGACATATGACTAGAGTGTTAAAATGGGAGAGGGGAGGTCCTTTTTCTGCCTCTATAATTTCATTTCACGTGCATGTTCAAGAACTGTTCACCTGCCCTTGAATATTTAACCAATAATTTTTTTTCTAAAATTTTAGATTGTGTAAAATATAAAAGGAACTCAAGAAGTCTCCCTTGAATAGTTATAGTTGTTTCCTCTTACTCTCTTTATAGTTGTAAAAGTTATTTCATATTCGGGATATTCGGAGTATTAAGCAAAATAAATATTTTGCCGTTGCTCGTGAACACGAATTTCAAATATATTATTATTTCCTTCTTTTATATAATTCTTCATTAAACGGCTTTTATTTTGATATATCCAAAAAGATTAAAATATTATATGTTACCAATTTTTCAAAAAAAAAAAACCCAAAAAACAATGCAGTTTTTTCTTTGTTTTTATATCCCAAATATTTCTAATACATTCCAGAAAGAAGTTTTTTTATTAACAAACGACACTTTCCGTCTTTTATTTTTTCGTTTTCATCATAAAATGTTATTTATTTTTACATTTATTCATATTTTGGATACAATATATTAAAATTCAACTCAATTTAACTACCCTAAACTGAGACAATCAGTAGGTTATACATAAAAGTAAACAATTTTGTAATTAAGTTACTATTTATTTTAAATTTTATCTTAGTTTATATCATATGTATATATTTTTTTTAATGCGAGAAAAGAAATTCAAAAATCAAATGTTGTAAAATCTAAATTCGATGATTTCCCTTTTCATAGGACATGAAACGTTGTTAGAAAAAGGATACATGCGCTAATCGTAATTTGTAAAAAATATTGAAAGGGTGGAGGTCTATTATACTAAACATTTGAAATTCTTAAGAGATTAATATGAATCTAAAAGCATATAATTACTTCTCCGAGCTGTTGATTATAATCTTTTATTTTTTTAAAAAACTTACAGTGAATTACTTTGAAAAAACGAATAATACAAACTGTGGTTTAACGAGATATTAGATTTTAGAAATTTATCAGAAGGAGCACTATTCCAAAAATACTTTCAAATTAGAAAGAAAAAACGCTACTAATAATCTCCTTTTTAATGAGAAATAGTAACTTTAAATAAGTATTTATTTGCTTAGCCAAAAATAATAACAATAACTATAATTGATTTTAGGGTGAACAATCCAAATTTAATATTTTGAAAAGTTTTTTAATATTTGATTTGATTGATTTCACTTCATAAAGAGTCCATTTAATTAACATGTTTAATTCCAATAGTGTGATAAATCGTTCGAGCCGGCGTCCTGACCTAGGGATAGCGAGTCTTCCTCGTGATCTGGGCGTCTCGGGTTCGAGTCCTGTTTCGGGCATGGTTGGTCTTTACCCTGTGTTCTATCTGTGAGGTGTGGAAAAACCCCTCTGTAAAAAGGGGTTGGACAAGCGAAGCGAGTGTGTGAGTGTCATCTTCGTATGAGCTAAAGTCAGACTTCTGCCTTCGGGTGCTCAGGGGTCCTTACCCTCAGAAGCCACTGCACCTCTCTTTCCCCGATCTCTTGAACTTGGTTTGAATTGAAGTTCAATGCAAGGAAGATAAGCAACAACACATCGCTCGATTATCAAGTTTAATAATAACTATCTTCACTTGTTTTGGACTTTTATTTTGTTATAAAATTTAAGTAATGATGTGAAAGTCTGTGTACAGTATCAAAGATATATTGTATTTGAGGCTGCGTTATTGACTCTTCATTGTTTATTCTCCAGCAAAATACAGGTTGTTAATTATTACAAATAATTACTTATTATAACTAAATTAGCTGTTAAGCACCTTGTTACCTTGATTTAAATAGGAAATTAATTATTATGTGTTATTTTGAAGCTACATTTTGCTAGCCTCCCCCCATCGAAGATGCCTTGCCCTAATGTCGGAAAATTTCTGGTAGCGCCTCTGAGCTAAATCTTCCGCCTTCATTCATTTTTGAATAGGCAATTTTCAAAATTCTTCCTGTCTTTCGAATTATTCTGTTTCTTCTTGACCGATCCCTCTCTTGATCGCATAACCGCATCAAATTGTTTCTAAGTTCGTTCTAGCAATATTGTTAAATATACGATTCATACGTATATTACCTACAAGCATTTTGTTCGTCTTGATTAAGAAATATTTTTTAAAAAATAAAGGTTGCAGATAAGTTCTACTTTATATCTTTTAACGCTAATTTTTCTTATTCAGAGTTGCTGACAGCCATGAACAATAATTGAAAATGTCGGAACTTTCCAAACATCTTGACAAAGAAATAAATAAAAAAAAGTTTAAAATAAAGGCTGCAGACAGTATACCACCGCGAAACCCCTACATGCTTATGCTAATTTTCTTCTTTAAAATGCAATAACAGTTATAAAACTACATATTCCGGACTACTTTTGTTGATGATTCATGGAATATTTTAACTATTCCCTTACTTATGCTTCTGAACAGGGACATAAACACGTAACCAATATGTAGATAAAAATTGCCCTGACTCAGTTCCAGTTTGAAGTTTCCACAGAAGAGACAGCATTGACAGCAAAGTTATTACCGTTGAGAGGATTGCAACGTTTCCACTTTTTCCTCACATGGTAATTGGCATTCCGGCCAGATGTAACGTCGCTCGATTCCCCACACATAGTTAAGTGTCTACGGACCACCAGATGGGGATCCTCTTCACCAATAGAGTCATTGTCTCTGGTCATTGGTTGTATCTAGATAAAGGACCACAGATGTGTTTCGTTGTTTCAAAGAGAACCATCATATCATCAAGTGAGAAGAACGTCAAAACATCCAGATGTTAAACTTTTTTATTTCCATTATGCAGGGACTCCTCAAATCTTTGAAAAACAATCAACCAGCAGCAACCGTTGTCATTAAGTGTCAGGTGGACTTAAGCCTATGTGAGCTGTGAATTTATCATAATAAACATATATTCGGGAGGGGTCAACTACACAGATGAATCATTAACAGACATTCCCACCATCGACTGGATACTTTTGAGGAAGCATTGCTAAGCAGCGATTGAGTGTTAAGGAGCTCAGGTTCACCAATGAGAAAATCCGACGCAGAGATCTGGCAAAAATAAAACGTGGTAGTTTTGTTTGAGAAAGGGAAAAAAAGTGAAAGGAGAGAACAGAGAAGAGCAGTGAGAGCCGTCGAAGGAGGAGTAGGAGGGACGCTGGTGTTCGAAGTTGTTCCTGATTTTGTGAGAAGCTCCATGTGATTCGGGTTTCTGTGTAGGATCCACCCTATAAAGATTGGTGGATTTCTGGAACAGCCCCTGGAGAAGCCGTTTGAGCTAACGGCTTGCTTGCGTATGTTTTGGTGTCTGTTCTCCCATTTGATCAAGGAAATGTTATGTGAAATTTGCAAATAATGTTCGCCTAGATTAGAACAAGTTGTTTTTGTGTACATATATAAGGCTGTAATTAAAAGAATTGTTTTGTTACGCTCTTCTCTTATTGGAACGGTCAGGATCAAGTTATTACAGGATATACCTTCTTAGAGAATGACACATGCATGGACCGATGCTGACTATTTCATAACTGTTCACAGTGACGTAGTAATTCCAATAACTGGGCTGCTCAGGTTAGATAGGGAGTGATCATTTAAGGCATCCTTTTATAAATTCATTCACAAAGTTCCACATTTTTCTGGTCTGACTATTGGCAGCTTTTAATTGGGAACGTTTACGATTATAAAGAGTGTGTTTTCACTTTTACATTTTCCATTCTAAATCCCTTACACTGTTGATGAAATGTTCGACAAATGCGTTCATTATAGTTTATTGAGAAGAGATTGCGTGGAAATTTTGCTCAAAACTCCAAGTGAAGGCGAAAGAAGATTCGTTATTTTTTTAAAGCCCAAAAGTTTCCTAGAAAAATAATTTCGTCGTCGTTTTTATAGCTGCTCGAATGGGAGAAGGAAATCACCCGAATTCTGAAAAAAATTCATTTCATTAAGAGCCCGGCGGCTATTGATTTCTGCAGATGTAAAAAACTTGGCTAAATGAGTCTCTTCCAGCCAACAAAGCCGGCCAGTAATTTTGTTTCCTTCTGTCCTCCTGGAAAGAAAGCGGTACAAATAAAAGTAATCCTAAATTCGGCCGGTCAGTTTATTTATCCTCTCCTAACCGATCGGACGGGAGCATCCGCCGGCCGGCCTTTTCAATACCGTTAAGACCATAGCTCTTGTTTTACGAGCGCTCCCTAGAGTCTCTTGTAATGGAGGGACAAGGGCTAGCTTGCAAACAAAAGAGTTGCACCTCTAATAGGTGACCTCTTAAAGGTGCCTGAGGGAGAGGGAGGGAGGCGATAGGACTCTTCTTCCTTATAAAATATTTTAGTTTCATAGTGGCTCAATCAAGAGACGGAAGAATCGAAATTTCAAAGGAACTTCATGCGTTCGAAAAGAAACACGAGATGTGCCCAAATGACAGTCGGCTGTATTTCTAGCGGCGTTATTATCTCAGTACAACCAAAAATTTCTATTCTCTTAAAAATTTGGGAAAAAAATGATCTGAATGATTTGACCATAATGAGCGAATTTCGGAATCGGAGGATCACAGATTCAAGATTCGACTTTTACGAGGTCAATCGCTCAAAATTTTTGTTAAAAAGGGAAATTGGTGTGCATGGAAACACTTAGTAGAAATTGAAAGAGGCTTAAACTGGTAGAATCAACCCCAAATTAGAGTTCGAATTCCGACACAACGCTGTCTTAATTAAATTGCAAATGAACAGATGATGTTCTTTGACCGATGACCGCTTCTACATGTTGTTATTTCACGTACAGCAAATTTGAGAACTCTGTTCGATGGCAGCATGTGTATGTCGGGAAAAGTCTGTGTTAGGTAGTTAATGCTAGTGTTTTTAAAGGAAAAAAGAAGTTTAAATACAAGTAATAACATCGTCCACCCTTAGCGACACGGTGCATTGTAATTTAATTTTAGATGAAAGAACATATAAGTGAAATTTAAAGAAATTTATTTATTATTTATTTATATTATTTATCTATATTATTTATTTATATTATTTATTTATATTATTTATTTATATTATTTATTTATATTATTTATTTATTATTTTACTTCTTTATTTATATTTGTAGATAAAGCAATACAGCTTTCGATCATGGAATAATTTTTGTATTAATATCTATGTAAGTGACATAATTGTGGCATACGATTTCTGCACATATGTCCATGCTTAGTTGAATACTGAAGTAATTTACAGTCCAGCACATATTTAGCTGTAAGCACAGGTTTTACTAACGCCAGATTCCACTACATTTATCTCATGTGGATTAACGTAGATGAAACCAAAATCCTTTCATCTATAGCGCTTTAAACAATAGTTAATGTATCAGCAAATCCAATGCATTCAAGCCCCACTTATTTTATTATTAAAATAATTTTGGCAAATTTTTAAAAAGAATTTAAAGAAAATTAAATAATTCAAGACTTGAAGCAAAAATTATAATTTGAATGATAGAATGTAAAATATTGAGCTGATTTAAAATGCTTATTAAGAATATCTTGAAAAAATACCCATCTACTTTTTTTTTAATTAATGAGCTCTGATTAATTTAAAATTTCATAATATTTTAACATGTTTAATTCACTTCTAAAAATTAAACGGTTACTTAAATTTCTTGACAGCAAAAAAATAGCCATCTGTTTTTTGTTTTTTTAAAATTAATTTGCTTTGAATAATTTAAAATTTTACAATATAGCAACACATTTTACAATTTCAAATAAAAACATTAAGCTGTTACTGAAATTTCTTTAAGACAAAAAATGATGTAAAAATAGTGTCGGAGAAAATTTGTTGTGAACCTCCGTTACTGCAAACTTGTGTAAAACGATGCTGACGTGTTGCAGGGACAGCTAAACAAACAGGCGAGGCGTTGCGGCCGTTTCTATTTAACTCGGACAGAGGTCTAGGAAAGAATGACCAATTACTGACCCCAGACACAAAAAGGCAGACTCTCGGTTGGCAGTGGTAAACTAATCAAGGCAGAAATTAAAGGGGGCGCCGCTCTTTTCGGTTGGGGTGGCAATAATGCGGAAATTGTTTGACCAGGGGTGGACGCCCCACAGTGCCTCGACAATTCTCACGTTGTGAATGCATGGAATGAATCATCGCTCCAAGTACGGTTCGGGGGGAATCTCCAGTAAAGTGAAAATGGGAAAAATCTCATTGTATCGACTCCCATTGAAACCACTGACGACTGAAATTTCATCGCTTATTTTAGTGGAAAACGAACGCTTCGTAAATTATTATGTTGCTAATTGTTTGGCAATAGGATGAGATTTACAACTCACTTAACAACCTGATATAGAGTTTATTTAACTTCTTTATTAGAGGATAAATCCCATTTGAAACAATTATTATTATTTTAATGCTTATAATATGATAAGTGTGAGGACATTGCAGATAATGATGTATTTTTAAGTGATAATTGCATTTCAAATGATTTAATGTTTTATATATATTTATATATAAATTCATTTCGTGTACCTCGGTAACGGCTCAAACGATTCTGATCAAATTTTATATTTAGATAAGCTTTTGCTTTTTAAATTTTATATTCTTCTGATTACAGTGCACCGGTGCACGGTGCATTCCTTCTGAAAAAAACGCAATTTTACGCAAAATAAAACATTTTGTATAACTACCTTTTCTATCTGCTCTCACGCTACAAGTGTCACATTAGCGCCATCTCGGACCCGATTTCACCATGGCAAAATTGAGTGCAAGTTCAAAAATGTAAGTAATGATAGATAAACTGTAAAATGAAAATACTGTAATATAGCAGATTGTTTCGACTAACACGTTAAACTAACTGCATTCATAATATTTTTTATTTAAATAACCTGTTTATATGTAGGTAAGATTGAAAAACATTCATATGCAAATCGTATGTGATTCATATCTAAATATTTTCCCCGGAAAAATAAAATTTTATAAAACTTGCCGTGGTAAGCTTGGTTTCCAAGTATTAAATACCTAATGATAGATGAAAACGTGTCCTTTATTTGGTTAAACGAGAATATTCGAATGGAGTCCATTTTACTAAAGCGTGAAACATTCTCATCCGTTCATAATAATAACATCGTTTGTTGCAGGTTAAGAAGGTACTGACACAAGGATTTTATCTAAAAATTTGGATGCTCTTTGCAGACTGTGCATTTTACACACATAAATTAATCTTTCCATTATTTATGGAATCTAAACGTACATCCCGGTCAAGGATGATAAAAGACATGGATATCCCTCCCACTGATTGGCGCGAGAAGGAGATGTCATTTATGTGACCAAGAATAGACATATAGAATATATTTCAATCAATTTCGCATTCTCTTTCTGTTGTTGCTTATAAGGAAGTTACAACCATTGTGCTTCCCCTAGATATTTATTCTGGCTCCCCCAAAAAAAAAAAAAAAAAAAAAAAAAAAAAAAAAACACCGTCAGTAGCTCTTCAGATACGATCTATACATGAAAATTGATATTGCAAACATTAATCTAAAGATATTTTGAAATAACTTAAGCTACGGAGAAAGTAATGGCTTGTCGAATTCTAATCGTACAGAATCTATGTTATCCAAAAGACTACAATGAAAAATAATATTGCTATAAAATAGGAATGGATAGATTCAAAATTGTTTATCAGCACAATTCTGTTTTGAGTCATAAGTATAGTTCAGCAACGGATTGTAAAACCCTCCGCGTTTTTGCGCATGCGTTAGGATGGGTTTAATTCTTTAAAATAGAGGTGAAAGGAAAGATGAAAGGAGATGTTTACATTGATTAGTATCTAATAGGCGAAATACAAGGTCAAAGGGAATACCGGAAATGCACTCATCGTTCCGCGTCTCACTCCTTAATGAGATGGAATCGTCGAAATGGAGTCGTCTCAGAATCCGTTGAGGAACTATAGGAATTTGAACTGATAAAATAGTAAATATTCGTTTAGTATTCATAATATTTACATCCTCTTATTGTATTTAGAGTAAAATTTCTTTTTTCTATATTAACATTAATATGTATAAATTGAATTTTTTTAATTAATATTACTTATGAGTAGTTGATTATTTTTTAATTATTCAATGCCTACAGCTTAACTCCACTTTACACACTTTTTATTATTATTTAATAGATAATAATTTGGGATTATTCTTTGATCAGTATCGTAGTATCGTAATAATGACGTAATGTCAATGAAATGAAATAAAACTAATTATATAGCATTAAAAAAAAATAAAAATTGCAACTTCATGCTGCAAAAAGCTTTAGGAGTTTAGAAAAATAAGTCCTACGTATTAAAATTAAAGGCAATTAAAAAGTATGCGAATAATTGTTATTGCTGCAAGCTTGTTAATAATTGGAAACAAAATCACAATTTTATTTAAAAAGATTTTCTGAAAAAAAAATTAGTGGATCCTAAATAAATAATGCAAGTTTTTGCATTACATCCAAAAATGATTACATAAATATAATAGTAACTAGGCTCTCAATATTAATAAAATTCATTGAAAGAGTGTATAGTCATGAAATGACGACCCAAAATTGAGTGAAAGTGGATTTCATTTAGTCCAGCTCTCTAACTCTGCAAAGGAAGGGATAAAGATTGCAGGTGATCAGAAATAATTTTTGTAGTCCAGAGTTACCCCTGTTACTATTTTATTTCATATAAAAATAAATCCAAATGTTTTCCAAAAAAAAAAAATTCAACCAAAATGCTGCTAGAAAGTGTTTAGTCAAGTCAAACATCGTCAGAACGATTTTAAAGAGATTCAAGCATAGAGTTTTATGTCTCGAGCTGAAGTGAGTGAAACAACACGTGAAGTTAAAAAGTTTTATAAAAACGTAAAAGCAAAATGTTCTACTCGTGCTTCTAAACGAAAGTATTACTCTTATCAAAAAGGGAAAGAAAATACGATTTTAAAGATAAATTTTTTGCATCAAGCAATTTTTTTTAAATAATTTTTTTACTAAACGAAAATTTCAGCCCTCTTTTAGTTATGCATATATCATCAGTTGCGCCGATTTTAATTTTTGCGCACAGTTATTTATCTACATTTGTTTTATGTTTCTAAAAATGAATTTTTTTAAAATTTACTTTTTATTCCCTGATGTTCTAGAAAAATTTTGTACTTCTGTAAGCTGTCAATGATAAAGATTTCTCTTTTTTATTCAATACGCTAATAATGGTGAGTATAAAAAAATAGTTTTTTTTTTTCGATTTATTTACGGGTTTATTGTTTTTATCCTCCCACAACGTGCAATGGATCTTCGGTGAATTCTGAATGAAAGTTCAGTTCTGAAATGAAATCGTGTATGAATGGCCTTTTGTGTAAAAGAATTGTCTTTAAAGACCGCTCACCGTCCGAATACGCCTTTTTCGATATCCTCGTAAAAATACCTCGATGGACGGCTGACACTTCTCTGAATATTCAGCGACCTCCTCCCACACAGGTGTGTTCCCCGTTTCACACTTCATTACCGGAAGAAAAAAGAAAGGTGTCCATAACCCCGCGGCAGGCATAATCGATTATTGCGGGAGCGGATCATCCTGTGATCCGTGAAAGAAGGCTCCGGGACGTGTGTTAAGACGCCAGAGCGGTCCAGATCAATAAAGGAGCCACGAGGCGGCAGCGTTTCCTCGCCGAAGGTAATTTTCATGCTAATGAGGGGGAGCTATTTTCTGGCTGGCCTCATCTATTTATGATGCATCCTTCCTCTTCCGTCATTTGAATTTCCATAGTGTCCCTTTGAAACTAAATGACTTTAAAACTATCCGCGCGTAGCTGAATTTTCTGTGCTATGCATATGCTATGGGGTGGAGTGGATCTCAGAAATCCCCCTCCTTTCTTTCTCCTCTCCTACCTGGGACTCATCTCCTCGCCGAGATTTAAAGGAGGAGAAATAATTTCTCGAAGAAGGGGGACTGTGCCTCAAGTGAAAAGGAGGCATTCGTCAATGATTTCGATTCGCTCCGCTCTTGTTGAAAGATGGGAAGCGAGTTTGCCGTCTTCAGCATTGTTGCAAAAATACTGCTCGGTTCGGATCTCCATTCAACTGGGAAAGGATGTCTTTTCATTAGGAAATTGAACAGTTGGAAATGTGAAGACATTAAAGCAGGGCAACTACGAATATTTTTAAGATAATAGTAATATCTTATAACAGGACTGCTCAACATGGTTTGACATATTATATTCTCAGTTTACTTATTCATTTTTTGCATGATAAAATGACGAATTTTCTCACAAAATTTCGAGCATTTCTCGATGCCAAATGATCCATTCATTTTTGCTTTTGAAATTTCCTTTTCTTTCGTAACCAGCAGCAGGATATTTTTTGTTCCGAAAAGTAGTAGTTTCAATAACAGATTGAACCTCTTATCAGATATCTGATTTCATCCTCACGAAGTGGTAAAACACTTTTTAAAGAAGAAACAAAATGTCTTCTCTTCTAGAAAAAAACAAACCCATAGCGATATAGCAAATAAATTCTGACAACCGAAATCACGACAAGCGGAAAACCTGATAGTCAAAAATCTTAGCAAGTCGATATTTTTTCAATATATTTGGCTTAATTACTATATATCATTCTTTAATTAAAAATTACTTATGAATAATTAATAGTTTCAGTCATAAAAGTTACGTCTATAATCAAACTGAAACCTTACAAAGAGTGAATAGATTCGGAATATTGCTCGCAATATACTCCTAGAATATATGCAGCATGTATTTGTAATTTTTTCAAAATTTTTAAATTTTGCTTATCATTTTTGGTGAAATTTGATTCACAAAAGGTATAATTGTTATGATTACAAGCTTTTAAAATAATAATTAATAATGAGTAGCATTTAGTTAAAAATGATCGTACCTTGGAATTTTAAGTAATAATTTTTTGGGATTTGAACTGCCGAATTGAATAGCGGACCTACTGAACTTGCATGAAAATCCCATGTATGATTTATTTTAATATATAAATTGTTTTAATTGTCATTGTAATAGTGTAAAGAAATCAAATGCAGAAAATGATTCGATCGTGTCCCTCTATACCAAGAACATAACAAAATATGCTTCTATCAGAAGCAGGGATAGTTCATTTGTACATATTTTTAATTAGGAAGAAATTCAAAATCTATTTATGAAGATTTGATATAAATTTGTACGTTGAAACCCTTTTATATAGCAGTGCAAAATGTTAAATGACTTCAAAATTTGTGGATTATCCGCTGTTTATTAGAATGAAATTTCTTTTACAAACTAAATTGAAATTCGAGAGCAAAACTTTAAGAAGCAATAAAGTTTACTGAACCAATTAAACTGATTCGTAATGACAAGTTCTTTCATTTGAGAGAATCTGACTCGTAAAAGGAAGAATAGATACGTTTCTTCACAGTAAGGCTTGAAATTATTCCAACTCAGAATATTGCCTCAGTATTTGTTCAATCTTGGGAGCGTCGATTGAAGGCTTGTTTGTATATATATATTTTAAGGGAATTTCGTTAATGACTTCACTGACTGGAGCATAGTTCGAGGTAGCACGTTTGCAAGAAATTTCTCGCGTTTTTGGAACTGTCTGCAAATTACTCTGCTGCATGTGTTTGTATTACTGCTGAGAAACGCATTTCTAGAATATTATTGGAAGAAAAAAGCCCTCCGTGAAGAAACACTTTCAGGATTTTTGTCAACAAATAGTTTATATTCTTTCTTGTCCACTTCTTGTAGTTATCTTTCAACGAGCCTTTTGTATAAATATATTTCTAAAAAGAAATTACTTGCTGTTGCAGTGTGCTCCATTTTGTTAGGAGCTTTGATTCCTCCTTTATGTAATGAAAAATTTTCATTGAGTTCATAGAAACATTGCTTCATTATTTCACAAATTTAGAGGAATAGAAGGATGTTGAAAAGAATTAAATCCTCAAATACTATAGAACAGTTGGAGCATTAAATTTATTCTGAATATTAAAAAAGATGCCAAAATTTGATCTGTTGAATTCATAATTCATTGATTCGAACGCCTGATTTTATTTGTTACACATTAAATGGTATTTGCATTATATCATACCCGATGCAGAAACGTTTCATAGGAAAGACCGAATGACTTGGAACAAACAAATGTAGAAAATAATCGCAGTTTGAGCAGTAGATGCTTATTTAGAATTTTTTTTTTTGTTTTCTAATTAAAAATTAATCTAAATATTAACATTTTTCTTCAATAACTTTGGAATATAATATTACACCACTTTAAAATTCAATTTATTAACTTTTCAATAATTGCAATTTTATTTATTTTAGTAGAATGTTTTTACCTAGTTTTTTTTAAATTAAAAAAAAATAAGTATATTTAAAAAATACTTTTTTTTGTTTAAGTTTCCCATTTATGCATATACAAATTGCGATGATATTAAACCTATTTCTTCTGCGCAAATTATCACTCTATGCAATGTAGAATAAATGAAAAAAATAATATGAAGACAGACGAATCCATTTTACAAAAATATCCTGCTATGATGATTCAAATCTTCTATAAATATTTTAATATTCATTGAAAGTGGAATCGTGAGTGTACGAAAAATTTCAATGCTCAGGTAACAGGAAAATGTCTAGATTTTGCTAATATAGGTGAAAAGTTTGAGTTAAAATAATTTCGTAATAAACAGATGCTTACATTTTATAAATAAAAGCAAGTCTTTCAAGATTATCTAACCAAGTCAATTTGTTGATTTTTTTTTTTTTTTTTTTTTGTGTGTGTGTGCATCCATTCATTTAAAATGGCACTCAAAGAGTCTCTTTCATCTGGATGATAGCACAGTCAATAAAAACTCCAAAATATCAAAGTTCGAAAATCAATAACATAAAACTAATAATTTTACCCCATTTATAAATCACTACTGAGAAGCATCTATCTATATATAAATCTCTAAAGTATGTGGCATAGGAATCAGCCTTATTGCTTATGGCCAAATGGCAACAGTTCAAATGTAAACAAATCATTGGTAGAATTTCTCAGAGAACTTCAGGCTGTGAACATTTTCATCATTCACACACTTCCTCATAGAATGCTTTTACAGCTGCAATTACTCAGCGCTTCTCTGCTAATTAATGGATCTATAAGAACTAATTAAAAATGTTCGGAAATAGACTCACCATGTCATCGAAACTATCATTCAGTCAAAGGAAAGAAATCTAAACGAAATGAAGAATAGGGTATAAAACAAAATTTAATCCTATCTCCAAATTTAATCCAACTTACCTGTCTCCAGACAGGTAATTGCTAAGATATGAAATCCATTATTTCATACCATTTCAGAAAAAGCAAGAAATTGATACAATAAATAATATTTCGTGATCAGTTATTTCATTAAATAACTAGGCATTCTGTGAAATAACGAATTTATGCACACTAAAACATATTTATATATGTGTAATTTTCATGCTGGAGGGAAGAGAGGGGAAAAAAAGTCTTTTCAATTATCATCGCTGCTTCTCTAGCATGTGTTGGCAACTGAGCATAGCTATATAAATCAATGATAAGTATGTATTTATTACATATTCAGGGACATGTACAGTTACTATGAATGAATTTAATGTGTTTAGTGATTCTTATGCAGAATTCTCACAGAAAAATTGAATAAAAACTATGCAAGCAAGAGCTGACTTACTTTAAGGAAAATGATTTTATAGTCAGACAGAAACAGATACAGTGGTCTGAAACATGGTTTGATATGTTTGTAGAATAAGTTCTCTAGCATCTATGAAATCAGTGAAAGATCTAACACACAGATGAGGCATAATCAATAGCAGTTTTGCAGAATAGATCCCTGCGACTCCTTTCTACTACAAAGTATATGAAACCATTGAAGATTTTCTTGGTACATTAATACAATGAACAACATGATGAACTGTAAGAGACAAAAATACAAATAAACCTGTATGACTTTTCATAGTTTACTACGTGGTAAAGACAACATAGACCATTTATCGAACTCTCGGAAGCATTGCTGTCTTTGGAATCTGAATTTATATTCGACAATTTAATAGAATGTAACCAGGTTCATGATAGTGGGCTTAAAGCTATTGAGAAGATCAAAGAAAATGTTAGGTTGAGCTCAAACTTCTTGGAAAAGGTAAGGTAAAAACCAAAGTATAGCTAAAATAAAATAGGTTAGATAAAAAGAAATTATCATTAATTTCCTATAGTGTGAAAGTATCATTAATTTCTATGTTTCCAAGAAAGCATCATTAATTTCTATGTATATGCCACTAGTTCTAAAAATCGAGATTGTAACTGAAATATGATTTGCCAAGATATCCGCATTCATGTTTGATAATACGTTTCTTTAAAAGGTAGCAAAATCCTGTCTACTGAAGACGTTTGAGGAAGGTGTTATGGATAAATTTCGCATGAATGAAAGCATGTTTTGGACGAACGATTCCTGCTTTGCTATGTGCCATGGCCAAAAAATTGTACATATGGTGATATCCGAGGAAATGGATACTTAGGAAATAGATTTAATAATTACACGAAAATACATTCATTTTAACAAATATTTTAAACAGCTTATATCCAAGAATAAAGAGCAAAACATCGATCATGTGATATTGCATTTGAAAAACATACCGTTTGTATGACCGCAAAAAGAGATTTCTTAAATTGAAAACAAACACTGAAAAACTGGCGGTAGCTCTAGGAACAGAACTTCGACATTATGGACTGATGATTATAAAAGCAAATGAAGACACAGTTATAGAAATCGTCATAATAACCATAAACTAAATTAATGCTAATTCTAACGTTATCCTTCTGCATTCAGATACATATTTAATTGTCCTATTGGCTGATTGATACCTTGAAAAGAAAAAAAATGTTCTCTATTTCGTCAAAT
Organism: Argiope aurantia; assembly: GCA_026543865.1. Taxonomy (NCBI): domain Eukaryota; kingdom Metazoa; phylum Arthropoda; class Arachnida; order Araneae; family Araneidae; genus Argiope; species Argiope aurantia. Next base: position 357,211 of record JAPMOR010057144.1, read on the forward strand.
ATCTAATATAAACAAGTAATATTGAGTGAAAAAATACAGAAGAGAGAAAAATATTGAAAAATGGGCAAAGGACTACTGTTATTTCAATAACTGTGTATAAAATAGGAATATAGATTAAAAGGTACAAAAGTTTTACTATTTTCTCATGCGTTGACTGGCTTTTATACTGCTTCTTGTTTTCATGGCATAGGAAGTTTGAAAGAAATAGAAATGCTGCAATCAACAGAGATCATCGCAATTAGATTGAGAATTTACTGGATTCTACAACATCAAAAGAAGTTGAATGCCGTAATTTTTTTTTATTGCCTTTGCATGGTCTTAAAAAGACATTCAACTTTGTTTGAGGCCAGGTAAAACAGATTTGTGACTTTTATCAAGAAAAGTACGTTAAGATATAACTTTGACCTGGAAAAGTTATCATCAACTTAAAAATTATGCTAATCAATATTTATTCATGTTTTCACAACTTCAGCAAGGGGATGGAAAATTAAAATAATAATGGGGATGGAAAATTAAAAAGATAAAATACAATGGAAGTTTCAAAAGGGCACAGAAACAAATCAATATATCCAAACCTTTTGCTCCCAAATAATCTATTGTAACAATTATTTTGCATCAATAAAAAAGATATGGCAGTAACTGTAAATGCAGAAAAACATACATGGTTTTTCTCCAATATGTGAGCAATGTAGTGGCTTGTCATACTTAAACTCACCAATTCATTCCAAGGAAGATAATCAATCCACTCTCGAATAAATCAGTTCAAAATATAAACAGAGAAAATTGAGTTCATTATTGGAATTACTAAAGTAAATACATAAACACTTGGTTGATTGAAGAGAACAAAGAATATAGAGGATAAGCAATTTTTTATTTGTGGTGGTCGAAGATAATGTTAAGTGCTTATTGCACATAATGCCTTTAAGCAGCTGCTGATTTTGCCTATCCTGGACACAGCTAGTCCATAGATGGCGGATAACAAAATGATTCTTATGAAAAAACAAACAAAAAAAAACAGAAAAGAAACTTTACGAATCAAAACTGGCATAAGCATCAGAAAACTTATTATATAAAAATTATTTTATATTGTTTTATAGCATACTGTTATTTTCTCATGTAACCCAGTACAAACATGTAAATTTAATAATCATAACCCGATTCACCTGTTTGTTATATACATTTCATTGATAAGTTATACGATCCATTATTCAGGCTGCCTCGAATTACTTCAAAGATTCGATTTCAAAATTCTATTAAATTAGATCGATTGTAATTATTCATTATTCGAGTGTCAGAAAGGAATGAACTGCAAAGATATTGAGCAATAATAAATAAAAAAAGTCACAAAAATCACAATCATTTTTCTTCGTGTTAGAATAATGAAGTATTATGATAAATTTAAATATTTTTTATTCAAAACTATTTTTGCGAAATTTAAAGGAAACAGAAACGAATGGTGCACTTTAATAAATAAAAATATAAACTTCAGATTATTAAAAGATTTCTAATCCTTTTGAAATTTCATTTCTATCTGGGGCTTAGTAAATTTATGTAGTTGTAGGGAATCTTTTTGATGTTCATTTTTCGATAATAACTAACGATATATATATTTTTTAAACCCTTTATTTCAAAATTAGGGCAAGAGAATCGCGCATGTCTGTCAACAAATGGGATGTCATTTCCTAAGGTTTGTACAAAGGTAGAGAGTATCTTTATTAAAAAAATTAGTAAAATAGTTTATTTATTTATTTTTTTGTACAGGCATGCGACAAATGGTTCGACAAACGAATCCTGTTTTTAACTAATGCACATGTCTCAGGATTTGATTGAAGGAAAAGAAGACACTTTTTTGAGAGCTTTTCATCTGCGTGTGCCCAGACATTGAAAGTGGGATTTGAAATCTCCTTCCGCAAAAGGGGAATTGGTATCTCTAACTGCTTCCCACCCCCACGCGATTTTTTCCCCTTCGAAGACCGTAGCGGCCAGGCGTTTCGGGGGTCCTGACCCCCGTTTCCCGATGTAATTGTACGGCAGCTAGATTCGGAGGCAAAAGCATTACACGCTACGCTGACCCCGACAAATGGAGTTTCGCTTCGAATCAATCCCCAATCAATAGCTTGCCGTTGGACCAGACACAAGACTACCAGAAATGGCGATTTATCACTTGCATTTTTTCCCCCATCAATCCCTTTTTATTCTTTCCCCGTCCAGCTAAAAAAAACTAATACAAGACATTCTCAAAAAGGAGCATTTTAATACAGATACGGATATGAAAGGGAGGTTGGATTGACAAAATGCAAGACTCACGATCTTGGAGGCTTTTACAACCTGAAATACTGCTATTGCATGGACACATGCGTACTATTATAGTCTTACCTTCCTCTTCTGAACCCTTAACATATGCCGCGAGCTCTCTGTTATTTAAACTCGCCAGTCATCGCAAACAATAAGACTAATCTTTTTTTTACAAAAAGATTTCAGATTTTTGCTTTCATTTTTCACCTGCGGCTCGCTGTATGGGGATTTCTGTAAATATTTAGTTTGGTTCCTATTCTTCAGTCCTAGAAAGTGAGACAGAAGAAGTGCGCTTGTGTACATGGAATAGTAACTCCTCAAGTGAGGGCCTTTTAAAGCCATGCAATACTTGTTTCAAAGTACTAGATGCAATTTAATAGTTAGTAACTTGTAGCTAAGTACTCATATAATACTCTACAATAACATATATTGCATATCCCATGTACTCTTATTTACACATGTAATACAGATATGCTAAAGAATTCAAACATTGCAGATATTTCAACAGCCCTTGCGCGACAAAATAAATATTTATTTTAAATATTAATTTTTTTTTTCGTATTCTTCTTATACCAACAGTTTGTATTCTGTTTTGCATTTTGTAAAAATATCATGTTGTTGTTTTATGTGTTGTTAACTACAGACCTTTAAAATGTAAAGGTGAACTAAATATAATTTTAGAGCTTCAGATGTTCTTTTTTTTCAATTACAAAAGGACCACATAAACATAAAGTTTTTATTACATGGCAATATTCAAATTCAGTGCATTTCTGAGTCATCGTATTAACATAAGCGCGGGCTACAAAGTGGTTATCAATAGCTGGAGTGAGTCCGAAATTTGATGAAAATCGACAGTTTCAGCATTATTGGAGGCACTTCTGGCGATAAAAATCGTATATTTAGAAATTTCATCTCATCCCATAAGGATATTATTAACCTGTAAATGGATTTGATCTCATCTAGTTCTGATCATAGAGTCATACGTTACATTTTATCTAACTGCTTTCGTTTTCGAGTTACCGTGCCTACATGCAAGCGATATTACAACAGACTTTCCTTTTACTGATTTTGTTCACATTTGATAAAACTTACCAACTCCGAATTTCATCTTTCTTGCTTGTCTCCTTTTGGAGTTACCTGTTCACAGATAGACACCATTTCAAAATTGGGTTTTTCGAGACGTTTGAGAGGTGGAAATGGATCAATGTCCCGTGGTTGGGGGATTTTGTCTTTTGCAGCGGAGAATTATCTTCCCGGTACCTTCTCGTAAACTCTCTAATACATGAACCTGCACATTATTATTACGAAAGTGTCTATTAACGTACTATTTGGGAGCCGGGATGCGATTAATAATAACTGGGCGATGAATATGTGTTTTGGATACTTTTTGTTTGACCTATCGAAATCCGAATTTGATGCAAAACTACAATTATAGTCACAAAATCTCGTATCGAATTTCGTATACTTAAATTGTTACGTTTTTCACATATCACGTTACATTCAGGCAAAAGAATAAACCGATTGATGGTCACTCTATTGACGAAGTTAATTTTATATTTGATGCATAGATACAGTTTATATGCTAAAACTGTGCACATCTAATTCTGTATCGTGTTTACTCATATTCTGGCAGCCGGACGGATGAACGTCCACCGAATGAAGTTCGCTCAAAATTTGATAAATTCTACAAATTTAGAGAAAGATCATATACCGAATTGCATTTGTCTAGCTCAAAGTATTTTTGAGTTAATAGATATACAAACGTAATTCCAAAAATTTCAGCTTTTTTCCATCCTCTAAGAGTTTAAAATCTCCACATTTCGAACACTGGGAGGTCACAAACTGCATAGATTCGTCAACATTTAGAATTCGAATTTTTTCACGATTACAATATTTTTATCTCGCATATTTCATACATGATAAAGTAAAAAAGAGTAAAACAGCAGCCATAACAACATAATAGCAGCTGAGTTGGATGAAGAAATGGGGGGGGGAGGGCTAAGTTTTTATCACGATATTCAACAATGTACAGTACTGTGCAAATTGGGACAAACTCCATTTTTTATAAATTTCTTCATTTCTTCAGAATTTTCTGCCTCAAACCGGTTTCAACTGCATTTTCTTACAAAAAACGAACTTTCTTGACTAGTCTAAACTGGTTTGACCATGTGATCATCACATGTAGAGCATTTTACCATCAGTTTGTGTTTCAGTTGCTGCAGAAAGTTGATTGTGTGAATTGTCTAGTTCATGCATGTAAAAAATGTATATATTTCTCCCAGGAAAAGGACTAGAATTGGTATCCTCAGTCAACACACTTCAATAATGATGTGGGATATTGTGTAGCTGCTGGAGTTAGAAAATTGAGTGTTTCAAGGATTATTAATTAGCAAATTAAGTTTGGGACAGTTTCTCTAAAACAAAAGAGTAAATGTGGATATAAACGCTATAGAACACCTCAGACAGACAAATTTCTTCTAAAAAATAGTAAAATGCACCCTTGCAAAACAAGTGCAGATCTTCAGAGAGAATTATTAGCTACTGGTGTAAGCATTGATTCATCAACAATATGGCGAAGGCTTATTGAAGCAGGGGGATAGGTAGTCAAAAAACAGTTGTTAACACCTGCAATGAAGAGAAAACATTTGTATTGGGCCAGGAAATATCAATCTTGGACTGCACAAGACTGGAATAAGGTCGTATTCAGCGACAAAACATTTGTGTGTTTGTGTGTGTGTGTGTGTGTGTGTGTGTGTGTGTGTGTGTGTGTGTGTGTGTGTGTGTGTGTGTGTGTGTGTGTGTGTGTGTGTGTGTGTGTGTGTGTGTGTGTGTGTGTGTGTGTGTGTGTAAGGGATTCAATCAACATTTGTCAGACGAAGTGTTGGAAAACCTACCAGAGAACAACATCTTAATCAAAAAGTTAAGCACCCTCAGAAGCAGATATTTTGGGGCCATTTTACAACTGTAGGATCTGGTAGCTTAATATCAGTTGAAGGGATGATGAACTCTAAAAAATACATTTCAATACTAGAAGAAAAAATTGTGTCTGATGCAAATGTTTGCTGGTGGTGTTGGTGTCTTTCAACAAGATCTTGCTCCAAATCATTATTCCAAGCTGGTAAAGAATTTTTTTCAAGAAAAGATATTAAAAGTTTTGGATTAGCCTAGTAATTCCCCAAATGTAAATCTCATCAAAAATTCCTGGGACATTGTGAAGATAAACATGCGAATAAAATGGACTGTTAAACTAAGAGAAATATGATTGAGGATATCATAAAAGTTTGGTTTCATTTTGATGACATCAAAAACGTATGTTATAAATTAGTGGAATCCATGTTAAAACATGTACAGGATCTCATTAAAGCTACAGGAGGTGTGTGTGTGTGCTATACCATGCATGTAAGTGAACCTATACTAATTAAACAACAAAGGTGAAACTTTTTGTGTTTGTCCCAATTAAATTTCACAATACTGTACGTATAGTAAATAGAGTGCGCCGAAATAAAATGCAAGTGATAAAAAGAGTGAACCCAAATGAAAAGGAGACTTCTACCATAGAGGCGTTTTGCTGTTCAGTGGATTATGAGGAGAAATTAAATATAAAGCTGTGAGTTATTGGCAGAAGTTGAAAAAAAAAATAGAAGCGACAGATAGAAGAAACGTCGTGCAGATAAATGTACATCCACTGACGTCTTTTACCGACATGAATGACATTTCTGCACATTGACTTTGTATGGAGAAATCCGCGGAGTAACATTTCGTGTTCTATTTCTCTCGACGGAAAATTTTAATTCCTTAACTTCTCTTTAATGGAATAATGAAGATGAAATCTCCTCTTCGTCGTTTGGCTGCAAGCACACGATCCTTCTCCAAACAAAAATGACTTAACATCTGGATTTTCGGTAATGGGCATTGCCAGAAAATAAAGAGAAAATCATATAATAAAAAAAATATTCATATAAAGACATTTTTTTAAAAAAAAATTATAAAATAATTAATTTTCTAAAAAATGTATAATCTAAATAAGTAGGCGATAAATAAGCACACACTTTATATTTTGCTTTTTAGACTGTTTCGTTATAGTAAAGTACCTCGATTATGTGTTTAATAAAATTCCGGGAAAAAATTCTACAGAAGTGGAAACTTTTAAAAAAAATCTAGTTCATTCCATTTTTAGCATCAACTATTTACTAATAAGTATGTAGCTGAATATTCCGAATCATATAATTCGAACTCAGTTTCCAATTACCAAAAATGAAAATACGCAATGAAATACCCATTTATCCTATCATTGTACAACAACAATAACAACAAAAATAACACAGAAATGTGCTTTTACTTTTTCTAAAAATGAACTTTTTAAATTTAATCTTTGTTAAAGTAAAGGTTCATCGTGATTTTTGATTTCAGCTATTTGTTTATAAAGCTATTTCAGCTATTTGTTTTTAAAATCCAGGACACCCCAGGACGATTTCAACGAAAGATAAACAGGCGGAATTCGGAACATTCCCGCATAACTGAGATTTTGTATTACAGTAGCTAGTTCATACTTAAGGAGCATTCAAGCGAATAGTTTCCTTTTTTTTTTAATAAAATCAATTAGAAAAGAAAGAAATTCCGATGATTCGAATATTTCGCTCCACTCTTTTATCTAAGTTGACATATTTCATTTTTTCAAAGACACCGATTGCTCGAAGTTTTTCTTAGATTTATAATTGCCACCAAACAGTAAATATATGAAAAAATTGTACTCCACATCCATATTATTAAAATATAAATGAAAAAGTATTGGGTTGAAGGGAATACGCACACACACAAACGCATGCATACCTTTTAGTGAATAAATAAATACTCGTTTTACAAAATGGTTCCATTAAATTAATTTTCAAAATGGTTCCATTAATTATTATAAATTATTAGAAATAATCATTGAAAAATCTATTGTACTGTAGTTTGTAGTGATCACAACATTCAATGGTTCTTAGAAATTGACATAATCGAATATATGTCACGCATCACTTCACTTTAAAATGCTTTATTCGATTTTTTTTAAATGTTTATGTGTAAAGTACCAATGAAGGTGTAAAAACTTTTCATCATTCGATTCAGGAACTGATTTCAAGAGCAGGTGTAAAAAGAATGGAAAGAGATTAAAGCAAGATAGCTCCCCTCTTTTTGGCGAGGTGGAATGGAGGTTTGGCGTCTCGTTTTGCCGTCGCCAACGGACAACCCTAAAAGATGCGCGTTTTTGTGCAGACCGACTATTTAGCATTGCACGAGCCTCTAATGACTTTTAAACGATTCACTGAAGTTCTCCGTTTAGCACTCTTCGCCAGGAAGAGAGAGTGAAGAAAAAGGATTTCTTCTCTTTCGCACGGCTCACCATCACTCCCTGTTGCCAGAAATATTACTATTTCTGGGTGGCTTTTTATTCCTTTCTCCTTTTGTCATTCTTTTCGCGAGAATAACAAACTTTATGAAGCTCTAATACCTATCGAATGAGTTATAAAAAATCTTGAAGTGAACATAATTTTGGCAAATCTTTTTTCCTTCATTTTTAAATGATAACAAGAATTTGTATATTCATTATTGTAAGTAAAAGAGACAGGTTCTCCCTTCTTTAATTAGGAAAATTATCTCAAAGAAAATAATTCCGAATGTTTAAAATGCTCTTATTCAAGTATAAAACTTCTGTAACTGAACTGATGTATTAAAAGAAGAAATGCAAAGAAATGAAATCGGCTAAGTATAGAGAGTATCATTTTGCGAGTACCTGCTTCCAAAGACCTTGAACAAAGTCAAACCGTAGAAATTGACTGCTTCTACTGGTACGGTTCATCACTGGTTTCATAAGGAGTATACTTGTAAGAAAATCGTTCGCTTTACATCGTCGCAGTTTCTTTCCATTTGAAACTTTGAACAGCACTTGCAAATGAAATTTCTGTCAAAGAAATTATAATTTTGTGGTTATTTCGTTTCATAATACATTTCTTTTATATCCCTTTTATTCAAATGTCCCTGTATGATAAGAATAAACGACTAAAATATGGCGAATCATTCGAAATCATTTTGGTCTGAACTGATAATGAACACTTATTATTTTAGTTGAGCAAATCTATCGATGGTAAACATAATTAAAGTTTAAAAATATAAATATTTATATCTCATTTGAAATGGGATGTGCCCTCCAGAGCTTCTGAGAATATGCGGAATTTTTCGAAACTACATCTCATGTCTTCTTGACATGAAGAATGTTGTAGAAATTTCCATAAATTATTTCGTTTTATCGGTGCAATGCTATGTTTCAAATCGTCCTCGCGTAAAAATAGCGAGATTTTATTTTGAACTAATGTTAGTTTATTTCGAACAAAATATAACTTTGTAGTAATAAAATATTTTCAATCGAATCCAAATATATGTTTATTTTCGTCAGATACAAATAAGAGTATTTCATCAATAATTTTCAATCTTTACTGTCATATATGGCAGATGAAAATGTATAGATAATTTTCTGAACTTCTATTCAGTAACTCTCTCAGACTGCGATTTGTAAGCATTTCCCCCTCCTCCAGCTCAACAGCAAACTTAGCTCGTTCCGAACTCTTGTGAGTTGCTCTGCGCTTTTGTCTCAGCAGAGTTTTGGTAAAGGAAGGAAACGGTGCTGATTTCCAAATTCAACAGAATCAATGCTTAATTTGAAAGAACTTTCAAGAACAATTGCACGTGATGAGCACTTATCAATTAAGCTCTCCCTGGATTGGAGTATGATTTCATTTCTCACTCTTTCTTTAGAGTATTTAGGAAAATGCCACAGGTTTTCTTGCTCTTCTCCTTAATGCGACACAACGATCTCCTGAGGGAGCCCTTTTTTTTTCAGAAAATGAAGCCTTTAATTAAAGCATAATAAGACCCGATTTATTTCAAAACTAATTGCCTTTTCTCGGAGCTACATGAATAGAAAGAACAAAATGCTTTGCCGGCCTCATGGGTATGAAATTATTTTATCATCCAATTCAAAGTCCATCATGTTCTTTCCGAGGGGATTTCAGAAAAGCAAAGGAAGGAAAAGTGAATTTTCCTTTCAGTGTGGTAGTCATATAGGAGATGGGATTTGGGGAGGATTAGTGCAAATGAAAAAGTAGGCATTTTTCCAGCTCATTAACCGATATTTGCATAGCAACAGAGACAGAATTCTATTCTCTTGTTGAGAGAAAGAACGAAGGACAAACATAATCGTATATAGTAGCTTAACTGAAACATTCTGCTAATTAAGTCTTTCATCTCCCATTCCCTCGCAATCACTACAAGTAATTATAAAGATTTATAATAAAACGCTTGACTTATGACTTGGAGAATACGACCAGGAATAACAAACAATAACAATAATAAAAATTTATGAAAACAATTTTTAAAACGTATTATAAAGTATAAAAAATACATTTAAAAACAAAAAGTTCAAATCTAATTGTAAAAACCAAAGGCATTAATAGAAGTATTCTCTAAAAATTAAAATTTAATCATATTTATATATATATATATCTTTAATTCTCAACGAATATACAAACATTTTTTCTCATTGGAGTGTGGCTGAATTTCTTTGATGTTTTACATTCAGTGCTTTAGAGTTATGATTATTTTTAACTTTCATATTTTTTAATAAAATTTTATTTTTCTCAAATATTAAATGTTACAGTAATTATACTAAAGTAAGTTATTAAAAGCATGTATTTGAAAACTTTCTCATTTTGATTATTAATTTTTTATTTATTTCAATATATTTTACTTTTTTTGTGTATTTTTTAAAAATATACTGAAATATTTTAATATTTTTTTCTCAAATTAAAAAAAAATCAATTTTCACTTGGAAACAGTATTTAATTAAATTAATCGATTAAGATATAATTGAATTCTGAAAATTTTAAAACAATGTATTGCCGTAGAGAATATATAAATGTTCAAATTTTGAAAACTCTATCACAGTAAGCAAAGTGGGGAATGAAGCTTCACATCACGTGTAAAAAAAAAAGCCTGCGAAAGAAAGTCTTTATTTACTCTGTTTGCATATCAGTACAATTAGACAAACTTTTATAGAAAAAAAAAAACAGGTAACATGAGATGAAAATTCGTCTAAGCTCGACCATTTTTATTTTTTGCAGCGATCTCTTTCGAACATTTGGCTGAACCTGGACGAATTCAATTGAAATCCACATACCCCCTCCTTTTCTTCACATCAGACAGCTGTTATTCGTATTTTAAAAGCCATTGCCACCCAAGTGACTCCAATTTCTACTCTGTTTCGGATCGCTTGACCAACTCTTATAACAAGGTATCTAGCCTGTTTATACAGGTGGCGATCCGCCCCAGGGTCCTCTCTTGTCCATCTCGAGGATTAGAAGGCTTCCATGTTAGTCCACCTCTTTCGGCCCCGGGGCAGTGTTTGCCCTGATCCCGGATAACTGTATTCCCAGCACTCCAAGGAAAGGGTTTGCTGCCTTCTACAAGACTGTTATTATGTTTGGATTCAGGAGGGAAGTTTCTCTTGGAGAAGAGCACCTGCCAGTCGACAAAGCCGGTCCCAGAGCCGCCCGCTTCTGGCACACGCCGAGGAAGACATTAGAGATGAAGCGTTTGTGTTAAGAACTAAGAACCAGAAAATTAGTGCAAGTTAATGTTCTTTTTTAATTGAAAAGTTAAAAAAAAATTTCTTCCATGATACTTCGTACTCCAGCAGATGGAGAGGATCTAGTAGAATTATCGTATGTGCAATCTCACTTTGCCTATAATTAATAATGCCAATTTTGTTTCACGAGGGACAATGTTTAGGAGAGCAGCTGTTTGGCGGTTGCAAAGAAAGAACATAGGTATATCGATCAAAGGGTGAAAAAAAACCTTTCTAAACTTTCATAAAACCTTTCTCTAAAGATTCATAAAACCCAACCAATTCGTTTGACTGTTCAAAATTTTATTTTCTCCCCTCACATAACATCTTTCACAGCTCTCCCTCTCTCTCTCTCTCTCCCTGTATATATACAGAGTATTAAAAAATATGGAACAAGCATTATAATTAGACAAATGTATAAAAATTCACTGGCTTCTGAATAGAGAAATAATAAAAAAGTATAAAATTAAATTTCAGTTTCATTATTCTATCTGTAAAACTTGGAAATATAAAGTATTGACTTAGCCCATTTATCCATAACTCTGAACTAGGCTTTCGTTGCAATATGCATATTAAAATATACAGAATCAAAAAATAAATACTCATTATTCTTCAAAATTTAAAAAAATGGTTAGATTGTAAGAAATGTTTGAAAACTTGGTCAAAATTAATACTATCAGCATCTGTACAAAATTGAATACGTTTAACAATATATTGAGAATATGCGGTCGAGTTCAACACTTGCAATTTAAAAAAGGATTTTTGAATTACAGATATACAGAATGTATATTGCCAAAGCAAATTTATACCATCGTTCTGACATAATGCCAATGAAAACTAACTGAAAATTGATCACCAGTCAACATGCTGATGTACAAAATAAAATCAACCAAGAAATTTTAAAAATACTCCAGTGCAGAGAAAGAAACAAACAAAAAATGACTCTAGAAAAAATACTAGGCTTCTTTATAGAAAATTTCCAGTAATGATAAATCTCTTGTGCAAGGAATTAATTTTCCCCGTTTCAAAAGGGATATTTTTGAAGAATAATTTTTCTATCTCAATTAAAGTTACATTCCTCTGTCCGTATTGCATTCTTCAGAAAATAAGGATTTGATTTTACCTATGACTCAAGCGAAAAAATTCTAGACGTGAAGGTGTAGTTGCCCATGTAATTGCAATAATAACCTATGGACTATATGAACACTATATGGATACCAATTACAACGTTGAAATAATCTTTACACGGTTGCTTTTGGAATGTTGAGTTCTGGTTTGACTTTCTTTCTTGCGTACAGCCGACCACCCCGCCATCACTGAACGTAGCAGTATCGACAGGATAGTTCTGGTTTGACTATTCGTACTCTGGAATGAAACTAACTTGAAAAATAAAAATAAAAATTTTAATTATAAGGATTCCACAGTTTGTGATTGTCAAATTGCTCAGTAAACACACTTCCTAAAAAAGAATTCGAAAATTCGAAAAATGACGTTTATATTCTTCTATACCTAGGCCGGTGTTACGATTCATACAGCATAAATCATTGCATATTCGAACGTTCGTTGTTACTAAATGTCTTTTTTTTTTTTTTTTTTTTTTTTTTTAGCAAGCTCACAACTGTGAGCAAAAAATTTTGTTTTCTCCTCTGTATTCCAGTGCTTCCCTGAAATATCTTAAATAATCAGTTTCTCTTCCCTTCTTTATATTTCTAAATTCCAACGATCCACCAATTAAAGTGAACAAAATTATGCGTGATTAGAAAATTTCTTTGAAATCGTGACAGTTGGATGATATATACTACTAGACGAATATATATATATATATCACAGTCTTTATGATATATACTACTAGACGAACATATATATATATATATATATATATATCAAAGTCTTTATATATTGAATAAATCTGCATTCTTGAAATAGATATTTCATTTATATTTGTGATTAGCCCCTCTAAATTTAAAACTGAGTAACTCTATAAATATTGTAGATAAAAACGTGAAAAGTCTCTTCATAGACGAATGTAAGAAAAACGTTTTACTTATTGTAACTTTTCATTATGGGGTCGGTATAAACATTAAATGTTTGTAATTTTTGTTATCTATCACTACAGAATATTATGTTTCCACACATTTGCCCACCTAATTTAGCTAAAGATTGTAACTGAAAGTATATACCTAAGTACAATGCTTAAGGAAATAAAAGTTTGTACCACTTGTTTAGGATACACTGTGTTTAAATATATATTTACATTTTGCAATAACGGGAAAATTTTCGTGGTTGGGAAGAAAGCATCAGTGACAATCCATTCGTGGGAAAGGCATGTTTATGATTTCTTTTATGAATTTCTACTGGAATACGCATTTCTCTCCTCTCATCTTTCAATAGAAATATATATATTTAAAAAGAAGAGCTGAGGGAAGAAGTCTCAGGATTTTTCATTACTTTATTATCCGTATATATGTATAAGTTTAGCATTTCTTCCATTCTTGTTGGTAGCCTAGAAAGTTCTACTCGCCCAAAATAAGCATCCGGCTACATGGTCTAGTATTTATTCCGATAAGCAAATTGGAGCGCCCCCCCCCCTCCCTCAACAGCTATTACATTATCTGGCCCTTGAATTTCCCATAAGGCTGGGACGATGGGACGGCCTCCCTTAATGGCCCCGCCTGCCGAATACATCGCGATAGAAAAAGAAATTAATGAAAGCTTCCCAATCCTTTCGCGAACAATTATTTCGGATTCGCAAATGAGAAAGATATCTATTCTCCTCCGGTCCTTATCTCCGGGGGTCAGGGAGGTTGGTCATGGAGATGACCAGAGGTCATTACGATAGTTACGCCTCATTGGCGGAGAACGCCGGCCACGTGACCCGCATGCATGTGTCCGCTTTCCCATGGTCTTGGGGCGGCGATGGAAAAAATGGCAAGGGCTCTTGCCCCCAAGCCCCGTTGTTTGTTTAGAGGTTGGATTCCAGAAAGAGAAGACTGGATTGGGATGAAAATGCAAAGCAATGTAAGTTTCTTTTAAGATAAAGCAGAAATGTATGAATCAAGTTTATTCGACTGTATTAAAGCAAAGGAAATTTGTTGCTTATATATATTCACTAATCTATATTCTCTACGTAAAGAACACATAATTCATCATCGTTTTTATTGATTCATTTGATCACTTTTCATTCGTATTCAATGAAAATTAAAATTTTTCTATCTTTATCTATAATTTGAATCAATTTTAATGTTTTTCGAATTAATTCATCTTGCTATCAATAATTCGAATTAATTTTTAAAACTAGTTTTTTAAAAAATCTGAATTGTGTTTGTTGGTTAGTTATGTTCATATTATCTGTCCTCTTTTTAAATGCCAATTAATCCCATTAAAAACAATAACAAAAACGCTGTCTGCATGTCATTTATACTTAATAAGTATATTAATTAATAATGAAAAGCTCTAAAATTGATAAAATAGTATATTATCATTATAAGCAACTAAATATGCAAATTTTCGAAGCTTTAGTTCAAAAAGTGAGAAATCGATTACAAATTTCCATCTCTAAGAAAATGAAACCAGTCAATTATCAAGTGAGCTACTTTTTAAAGAACTTTGAGCACCTCAAGTGTTAATCCTAAGTTAATGTTATATTGCGCAACATTTGCATTTTAAAATTCTGTAAAAATGTATGCTAATTAAAATTATGCATTACTTATTTATTTATTGTGTATTGCTATTAAAACTGTTAAATATAAAAATTACTAAAAAAATTCTTCCAATTAACTTTATTTAACTGCAATCATTTTTCCATAACCAAGTTTCTTTATTTGAACATTTAGATAAACTGAATTCCGTCGGCATCGAATTGGGCTCCATTCATGATTCAGATAGAGGGAAAATGAATAAAGCATGCATGAAGACGACATGCGCGAAAAAAGGAATATTAGCCAAACATTTAAAATTATAAGATATTTTGAAAAAGTTCCGCATCTCCCAATTCTAAAAGCTATTCGTAATATTTGACAAGAATTATTAAACAAAGCTCAGATGTGACAAATTTACTTTTAAATTTTTAGGCAGTTTAAAAAGGATTTCAATGAAAAAGGAAATAACAGTTGGCGAATATATAATTTATGTCCTGTGCTTTTGACCTAAGAATTTGAAAATTCTTATCTTTGCGCGTAGGTACAATTTATTGTAAATCATAAAAATAATAAAAATAGGAAAATAATAAACTATTATTTTATGAAAACGGATAAAAAGAATTTTAAATTTAGCTGGCATTTTTTTTTTTTCATACTGATGATTCTTGAAGGTTTTTAAAAAATACCGAGTTCACATTTCTGATCAAAACACGCTCCTGGGCTTTATTATATTTTGTCTTTGCTCGCTTGTCTGCCGAGGATACAGATGTAAAGAAAGTAAATCAAATTTCCTTTGTCAGCCACCTTTGGAAAAAAAAGTGCTTTTTCTACATCTTCTTCTTTTTTATTATTATATGCGAAGTGTACAATGGAAGAATATTGTATTCGACTTATGAATCTAAAAGAATTAGAAATCTTGGAGTCCGAAAAAAAAAAAATTCAGAATGATATCAGTCTGTCTGTGAAGAGATCACTCAATAAACGATAAGATGGTTGAATGGAATTTTATATAATTTTTACAATCGTAGATTTCTATCAAATTTTGATAGAATTAAATCAAATTTTGATAGAATTTGCATTAAGAAGTGTGTTTTAAAAAATGTTTCCGCTAAGTTAATTTTCTTTCACCACACATGTAACTTATATTAATGCAACGAACCTAATAAGAGTAAATGGTAAAACTAGGAAAAAATTATATAAATTAACGCAAACATTGCGAAAATAGCCCATTATACATGTCATAATATGATTGTCATCTATAAAGATATCATTTAAAATCTTGTTCATTATTCATATTTCATACGAAATTTCTATCCAGGTAAATAGGTTTTTTAACTCTAATTTTGGTAATACGGACAATTTTGACATAGGACATAATGGTCAGGATTAACCCCCGCATCTTTGACTGGTTTCTAACCGGAGATTTGATTGGTAGTCGTCCCCTCTGAGGCTGCCTTCGATTTCTGAGGAGGAGGAAAAAGCAGGGGGCCGAATGTCCGGCCGAAATGCCCGGTCAGGTGATGGAGTGTGGTCCCAGCGTGGCCGTGTCAGGGCCTGGCCGTTATTGATAATTGTAATTAAAGGACTTCGGGTCATTAGCCGGACCCGCCTGCCCCACACGCAATCATCATTTGTTACCCGGGAACGGCCCTTCTTATGGTATACCCTTTTCTTTGGCCAATGGAAAATCTATACCTTGATGGATGGAGGCGCCCCGATCCGGATCGCAGATATAACAAGGGCGGATCCGCTACTAATGGAATATGCCAGCTCATCCGTCGCTCTTCCTTTTCCTGCTCACCACCGTCCTGCCCTCTTCACTTTCTGGGGTAAGAAACATATAAGAAGAAAACACCGCAATTCTAAAAAATTCGACCACAAGATGTGGTCGAATTTTTAAATAATAAAACTTCGCTCTTCAGACTTCTGCGAGCATCTGGAACTATGCCTGCCTACCAGCGGAATTCAAAAACTAACGTGCTAGACGGATAAAATTTGGCATATCATTTTCTCACCAAAATTATTAATCTGTTTCATTTTTTTTTTTTTCAAATTTGTTGACAGGTTTCGGTATGCGCACACGATAACTCAAAGCGTTCAATTTAGGTAAATAATTTCATTTGTAGTCTCAAAATGAGCTGCATTAATTTTTAGACCCATTCAATCAAAAGGAAGAATCTCTTAATTAAACATGACTGTAGAAGTATGGAAAAAGCGATTGATTGTCCCATTTCTTCATCGAGCTGATTGCTAGAGTTGAATCTCCTTTTATTGGTAACAGCGATGTATTTCAGACATTTACAATCAATCTCACCAAATATTGGAATATGAAAGAAAAATGTTTTTGAACGGTGTTTATTTTATGAAGAGCGCTTTGTCCTATTAACAGCTCTTGGCCTTGAAGACGGAGGTCTCGAGTTCGAGTGATAAGATGTGGTTGGTCGATTGATTTAAGTTGGTTAGTAGCCTTTTATGCAACTGTTAACCTTTAAGAAAGAAATATTGATGAACTAAATAAATCACGCATCGAAATCTACAATACGCGTTTCTTGCTAGATTAACTCCTAATAAATTACTAGAATAAGAGTGTAAACAACAGCATATTTTGAAAGGAAACGATGAAGAAAAAGAAATTTCTTTTGATGATAGGATGAAATCAATTCTATATTACTCAATATGGTTTCAGTTCTATACAATTATGGTTTCGTATATTTACATCAAAAAGTTTTCAATTAAGTTATATTTAGTTTAGTTCGGATTGTAATATTGACATAACCAAAAATCAGAGGAAAAAATATTTAAATGCAAACATTCGGCTTGGATTTCCAAATTAACCATTTTGAACTAAATATGGCATCCTATTAACTAATATTTTTTTCATCATTAAGCTGTAAGGATTATGTCAGTTAAAAAATAATTTTTTTGCAAATTGAAATGGTAGTCCAAGATTGAAATGATTATTGAAGAAATTAATTTCACTGACAAAATGTGCTAATGTTCTTAGCACACAGACAAATCTTCTTAGGGAGAGCACGAGCTTCTGTTCTATAAAGTGAATGTCAAGCTCAGGGAGCAAAATTCGCCAGGAAATCCCCTTTTAATTTATAGGCTTAATAGTGACACATTGACACGGCCGGCCATCTAGGACTGTTATCGAAATCTCTATATAAAATCTTACGAACAGTCATGGCTTTCATTTCAACAAACGTAGGCGTATTTGAAAAACCAGAATGCGATTGTTTTTGATAGAACTCAATATAATATAATTCTTATTCATTAGAGTATCGCGGTAACCATTAAAGAACGTAGAACTCGCGCGAATAATTCATGCATTTTTTATTTATTTATTTATTGAAATTAAGCTTATGCAGGGCTGGATTTCTCATTGGACGAATGTAGGCTATAGCTTAGAGGGAAACATTAAGAAGGATTGCAGAGAATAAATAAATTGCAAATATCTGTAACATTTTCACCATTATTTTTAAAAGACAATTCAAAACACTTTTAACAAAGCATGTAAATACATTAAATAAAGTGAGTGGTACTTTTAAGTCTTGACAACTTGCACTATCTTTCTTAAACAGACTTAAGAAGCATTTGCCACTTCCTTTTGAAATGCAATGACATATCAAAGGATTCACTTAACAGCGTGACTTTTATTTATCTGCTGATAGTAGATACATTCTTACTGCTTATATTAGCAGTTTAATACACAGGTTATAAGTCTATCTGGGGCTAGAAGACATTATTTTAAACTTTTAAAACGTGATATACTAATTTTTTTTATTTAAACAATTATTTTCCGCTTTTCTCCTTTAAAACTTATTTTCTCTATTGTGCGGAAGTTCGAAATCGATTTTAAACTCGCTTCCTGATGAGCTACTCTCGATCGCGAAATTTGCACCGCGTAGACAAGAAGCCGAGTAAATATTGTATCGTCATTCAGTTCTGAGATATGTTTGAAATTTCACATCTTTAGCTCATCGGAAAGTTGCACATTATTAGATTAGTTTCAAATCAATTGCAAAATTTTTACCAAACAAACAGACAGACAAAAAGGAGTATCAATGAAAACATATTGAAAAACTATCAATGTATAAAGAAAAATAACTTTTCTTTATCAAAAATGTGAAGATGAAAACAAATATCGAAAAAGGGTGAGATGCAAATAGAAATGCTGCTATTAAATAGTAATAGTTATCGTATTTATGATGAATTTTAATTTTTATGTAATGAATGCTTGATAATTTTTGTTCTTATGATATTCATTATGGCATAATATCCTGCTACATTATTCTCTTATGAATCTCCATATTTTACAAAAATATTGTTCCTTAATAATGTAAATGATTTTTTTATTTGTTATTTTACTGTTTGTTGTTGTTGTTTCTAATGCACTCATGAAAAATAATCACAAAGATGGCTGTGATTTCTTTTAGTCCAGCTATCCGGCATTATTTTTATTAAGTATCAAAACCTTTCCGCAAATCAAACCAGTCAATTAATTTCGTGTATAAGCCTTACCAAATCGGGAGCAATTTTTTACGTATGCATTCATATCCTAAAAAATTACATAAGATTCCCCTTTGAAGAAAATTACTTTGATTAATATTCTTGATTTCTAAGAACAAATATAGATCAGCTTATTTTATTTAATATTGTATTAAAACATTAAATCATTCTTTTACTCGCATTATATTCTTAGTCTGGGAAGGAATATTTGTCTTTTTATAACATTCTTAATTTCTTAATTATTTTTATTATAAATATAGAGGCCTAAACAAAATTATAAAAGGGCGCGATTAACATTAAAAAGAAGGAAAAACTTCAGCAAATGGAATTTTCTGATTTATTATATATTTTAAGTTTTATATATAAACCCGAAATATTTTCTTATTATATCCATTATGTTTCATAAACTTACGGTCTTATATCCAATATGTCTTATATTAACGTTTATAAACTGCCTGATATTCAATAAAAAAGTATTATTGTCAATTATGCACTACATTAAGTGATGTTATTTTGTATACAAATTTCTTTTTGTATTTAATGATTCATATCCTACATATGGAATCTAAAAACTGATATTTTAATAACTAGTATTATATTGAGTTATCTATATGTAATTTACATTTAATTTAATTAATTAATCCCTAATTAAATGTTCTAAAATTACTAAATATATTGACACTAGCAGAATATAAATATGCAAAATATCGCAATTTTAATTCAAAAAGTGAAAAGTCGGTAATAAATTTCATCTTTACTAGCGCTTTTTTTCCTTTTCAGAAACAGAATTCAATTGGCAAAATAGAAAAAGAGAAAAAAAAATATCCGCTATTTGAGGCACAATTTACAAAAAAGAACTCAACAATAAGCTTAAAATGAAGCAGCAAATTTTCTCAGTAGCTTGGTAATTTGGAAATTCAACCGCAAGACTTAGAATAAAACTGCGGATTTTCAAAATCAAGGAAGGGATAGGAAATGATCATTTGATGACAGTCAACAATCAAATATTGATTGTTGAATCTAATAAAAAAAAAGAAAGGATTTTGTAGACATATGCAAACATTTGAAAAATCCGTCCTTTTTTTTTAAGAAAAACAGCACCATCATCTCTAAAGAAAAGTAGCATTGAAAGAAGAAAGTTTCTCAAAAATGATGAGATTGCAAAATCACTCGTTAAGCTGCGAAGAGTCGACACAGCGTTAATGCTACAGTTACATCAAGTGAGCAAAACTTCAAAACCGATATTTTGGAAATTGCCGAAATTCCCTAATCATTATTAAATTCCTTGATAGGAGTTAGACAGCAGGTTAATTTATAAAACATTTGGTGCTATTAAAAACTGAAGAATGACTGTTGAACATCTGGGATTTAATCTCTGCTATGAATCTGTTCAACTGAACTCTCACATAGCTAATGATAACACAGAAAGTAGAATCTCTTCAGCGTATGGCTGTAAAATTACTTATTTGAACGCTGATATTTTCGTATTAACGTTTGTCCGTACTTCAGTAGAAAATTTCTGAAAAGAATTATCGTTTAGATCCGATGTGTAGAAAACTGTATCGAATACTTCTGAAATACTTTACATTGAAACATGTTATACGCTAGCTGAGTGAAGGACCTGAATTCAGTGAGAAGTTGAAGGTGTTTCATGGAGGAAACCACGAAGAAATACTGGCAAATATTCGAAATGACATCGAAAAATCTAAGGATATTTTTTGAATGCTATATGGTTTTATTAGCAACATAGATTTGAAATGCAAGTTAAAGTAAAGATATATTTTATTTGTTTTAAGTTATCATTAAGAGAAATATGAAATGTTTATGTGCTTAAAATAAACTATGACTCATATTTTGAAAAATGTCAGTCAATCATTTCTGGTAGAATAGCAATATCTATTTTTAGTTTTGATTTCAAATTCTAATGCAGATTGTTCTTTGAAACTTTTTAAGTTTGATGATAGTTTAAGAGCTGAAAAGAAAAATTTAATTTATCACTATTTTTGTAAAAATTCTAAGATTTAGTAGCATTAGGTTTTTGTCTCCAAAATAATAAGTACGCTTCAAATTTTCTAGTTAGTCGGACTAAAAGAAAAGCCCGTCAATCACCAAATGCGCCATATCACATCACTACAAGAGAAAGGAGAATCAAAGATACTTTTCCTACTTAATCACAGCTTTATTGTTGAAATGGTCCGTCCCCTGCATCCGGCCTTCAATCCTTATTTTGCAGTTCATCTCTACGTTTATGAAGAATCCGCTTTTTATTTTTATTATTATTCGCTTTAGCGTCTCTTCGTGCGACCGACGTTCGAATTCGAACCGGTGTATCCGAAAATCATTAAGGCGAGCAGAGAAACAGGTGAAAAGCTCTGAGCAGATGTCATCTTTCTGCGGCTCGTTCAATTATTCAGCACTCCTTTTCATCAGTATGGATAGCGAACGGATGCAATTACGCCGCATATCTGTCGCGGCCATTCAAAGGAGAGCTCGCATTTAATGGAACGCCTCATCATGATTCGGCAGAGGGATTTTTAAAAATGGTTTCTCCGGAGAGAAAATTCTTGTTTGTCATCGTAGTGTAAAATCGAACGGAATGGCAGCTGCATCAAATGTTCGCTGCCTACCACGTGGCGAAAGTTTTAAATGTTTTAAGAAATAAAAATGATAGGTTTGAAATTTACAGAATTCCATTTTTTTTTTTTTTTTTTTTTTTACAGCCTAATGTGTGAGGCAAATTTATCTCGTGGTTGCAAAATCTAAATTGAAACATCTCTCCCGATTCCAGTTTGCAAGGGTGAATGAGATGAAACTTTAAGGTGATACTGAGAGCACCACAACAAGCACTCTTTCGCACGAGAAGGCAGGAGGGAGATTTAAGCGTTTGGACTCTCAGTTCAGTCGCTTAACTCACGTGAAGTACCCAGGAATGGAAATTAATTTTCCTGCCTTCTTTCAACTTATTTCTTCTTATGTCAATGATTTATGTGCCATGATTTATATTCTAAGCCTTGGATTGTTTTTGACGTCATGCGCGAGCTTGCACTTAAAGGCATATTTGTATTTTGGTGAACTTAGTGGTTGTTCGTCCTCTCATTCATTCATTCTTTAGATGGTTTGCTTATGTTTTTAGGTAATGGCATTTACGTTCGTCTTGAAAAACAATAAAGATATTTTCTTAATTTTGATTTTATTTCCTGACCCCCACTCAGAATATGTGCGTAAAACTGAGGCTAAGAATATCATTGAGTTATGGTTGATTCTTCTTATTTTTCCGTTTTCTATAAATTTTTGGAATCCTAAAAACTTGAACAAAATTGTTCCAAACAAATTTAGAAAAATTTAATGTATACTTTTTTTTACAGCTTGATTTTAAGAATCTGCTGAAACAAGTTGTCACGAAATGAATAAATCAGTAAACTACTCTACGCAGCAGAAATAGTGTTCGATTGTAGAATTTTTCCGTACAGAACATTTCAATATCGTTCAAATGTTAATCAATGGTCCTTGACAGCCGGTTACATTGCTGATAAGAATTACCTCTGTAAGAGTTAGATCATTTTAAGCGTTATCTATACGAGTAAAATTTGGCAACATTTGACATGATTTTTTAATGCGTTTTTGAATATTTCACGACATAACTTTAAATACAACCTGAATAAATTCAAAATTGTGCTTTATATGAGATGAATTGCTCATCAATGAATTTATGCAAAAATGTATGAAGAAAATGTAGTATGTAGAAAGATGTATCACGAAATAATGATATTTCTTATCATAAAATATTATACCTATATTAAAACAATAATCGTATCTTCTATATTCTAGATAATTAACATTTGAACTAGTATTAATCAGTCACTTTATTGAAATATAATAACATAAAATTATTGAGTTTAAACGGTTTTTGCCATATTTCTTCTTGACTCGTTTGTTTAATTCAGCAACTTCGACAACAAAAATATATGATATTTTAATATGATCATTTAAAAGAAAAAAAGTTTTTTTTATTAAGCTTGAAGTTAAGTGTTGATGAAATGACTTATAAGTGGATAGATGCTAAAGGGATAGGTTTGAAATGCCCTAACTGAAACGTAGATAAAACCCAAATTACGGATGTTATGCTTTTATGAGATGGCGTGTTAACATGCCTGCTATTCTTCCAAGCATCAATTTCAAGAACAACAATACTATCACAAATTTAAATCTTTCTGTTTCCCTTTCAAGGTTCAATTTCAATGCTGTTGCATTTTTTTCTTACTTTGATAGGGATAAATTATTAATCGGTTATAATTTCTCATTTGTATATGAAATATTGTAAGCACAAAGGGGAAAAAATCTCTTTACCGGTTGAACAAAGTGTGATAATTTGAATAAAACATCCTCTAACATTTCAAAATAAACAGTTTTCAAACGAATTATCATTACATAGATATATAGATTTATTATCTAAGTAATATTTTGATTCAGATGTATGCACATTTTTGAAAAATATTATTTCAGTAAAATTTTAATTTTATACTCAAAAAATAAAAATTTGCGAAACAATTGCATTTTAATAAAATAAGTTTTAAGTTTTTAATTTACTCTGCAAAATAAGAAGGGCATTTCGACAGTATTCCCCAGTTTTGCACTTGGTGCATATTTAGTTTTGTTAGCAAGTAAGGGCAGTAGATTTCAATGACGTATCAGAACGTCATGCGCTTCTTTACAAACAAATGCATGACGTACTGATACGTCAAATGTAACCAAAGGGTTAATCCTTTATATGCTTTCCATACATTTATTGTGAGAAATTACAGCATTAATGAGAAATCAAGATAATATAGTGTTTCAAAATTTCTCAAACTTGTAACAATGCGTGAAAGATAAGGGAAGTCATACGGATAATATTCCAAAATAATAATTGATACTTTGCAAATGTTATAAAACGCAAATAGGCAGAAGTAGAATTTAAATATTAGAAAAGTTTAATAAAAATAGAGAAAAATTCTTTCTTTATATTTCTTATTCCATTTTTTGTCGTTAAGTTCTACTTAAGTTTTTCAAATTTCCATTTTAATCTATATTTATATAAAGCTCAATGTGTATGTGTGTTGGCGCTCTACAGACCAGACCGTTTGACCTACAGCTACCAAAATTGGTACGTGTATACCTTGGAGGTCGGGAATGTGCACCTGGGGTCCCTTTTTTGAATTTTGAATTATTAATTAAAAACTAACTTTCCCGCCAAAAAAATCTCTTCATTTTCCTCACAGCCAAATGAGTATGGCTTCAGTTTTTCCCCCCACGCTAATGAGGCTAGGCTTACTATTTTTCGGCCGATTATTTCAAACGATTCTGTTTATTTTCTTAATGTTTGATGAATTTAAAATTAAACATTGTTAATTATTCGACCTTTCAGATTCATTGTGAAGTACTTTTGAATTAAAATAAAACAGAATAAAGGAAATTAAAAATTTCTAATCTGAATAGCGTTACCCCAACTGGCGTATAAAAATTCACGCATTTGCGTTACCATCTGGCGTTGAAAATCCACGCATGCACATTGTGTTCTGATTGTTGACAACTATTATCAACGGATGCGAACTTGATTAAAATTATTTTTAGGTGTATGCTATTGTAATTAAATTGTATTTATGTTAGTAACATATATTTCTATATATGCTTATAGTTATAGTACATCCTTTTTTAAGTAGTTTTTTAAACTATTTTCGGTCAATTATTTTAAACGATTCTGTTTATTTTCTTAGTGTTTGATGCATTTAATATTAAACATTGTTAATTAATCGATCTACTCATGATGAATCTGAGAAAATTTAGTTGACAAATTTTTGAGATATTACATAAATTAAGAAAGACATTCTTTAGTGCCCATAAAATTTAAACGCTCAGTGACTCTTTTTTCAGTAATCATACTGTAAAAAAATGCTTTGTTTCAGTAAAAGAAATATTATTATACTAATTACAGATTAATTCTTTCCACTTTCATTTAAAGCATAAATTCTACGGGAGCAAACATAAAATTAGAGAGATACATATTACGTTATGACTGAAGGCCTTTATAATATTATGAGTGAATTATGTGACTATCAAAATTTGAAGTTTTAAAATATTTTGATGAAGAAGCTATTAAAGTAGGAATTGCATAAAATATTTAATTATTAAAATTTTAACGAACATTAAGATTGGCGAACCGGCTGGTTGCCAAAGACGGCTAGTAATAAAATAAAATAATAGTAAAATAAATCAAAAACAGTTTTAAGAATTTAAAGGATAATCTAAATCAGATCAGATAAAATACTAAAATCTAATCTAATCAGATAAAGCACTAAAATGGGTGCATTAAATCAATCAAGAAATTCCAAATTTTTTGTTCAAAATTACGTACGCAATTTTAAAAATTAAAGTCTCGTGCATTCAAAAATTTGTCTAGGAATTTTAATTCACAGAGTAATGTTTTCTACTACGAATAAAAGTGAATGCGTGTCTATGCTTGAATCTGTCTCCCCTCTCAACAAGATGCATTGTAGGACGTGGATTTACTTCATTTAGTACAGATATATTTTGGAGGAAGAATCTGAAATAAAGAGCTACTTTTTCGAAGTTTTAATTTAAATTTTTTAAAAATGAAACAAATTTTGTCTTTTTACTGATTTACATTTTAATAATTAATTGAAATATATATTTCAATGATCCAATTGTCTTTAACCTAATTATCTTAAATCCTGTGACTGCAATAATTAAGTTCAGGTACATTTTTTAGAATAAATTTTAATATTTTATATTTATTTTTACAATTTTCATTTTAGTATTATTTTGAGACTACTCTGACTGTTAATGAATGATTCAGAGAAATGCTATGACTTCCAAATATTCTTGATATATTTAGGCATGTGCTTTAAGAGAAATGAAAAAAATTTCTGATTTTAAGGTAAAAGCCTTTTTTTTTTTTTTTATGTTTAAGCATCAAAACAGTTAAAATACCAATACACTTTCTCGCTAAAAATTCTTGTCACCAGCGAATACGTTTAGCAAACCATAACTAATGATTCCTTAACTCCTTTTTTCAATGAACTATGTGTGATATATTGTACTTTTATGACCTGCACGAATATATCCTGTACAGAAAAGTCCTAATACCATAGTGTTCCTACAGAGCAAGGTGAAGAGAGAGAGGTCATCCATGAGAAATGATACTCCTCCAAGAATAATTGAACGCGGTGGCTGAAACCTTCATTTTGAAAATGGAAACTATACAGGTATGGTATATAAAATATTTATATCTCCGAGATGATTGCTGTTGCATATTAGCTTAGAAGACGATCCATTAACCTCCTCAAGGGGATGCGTCTTTCTGATTGCTTGTTCCAAAGAACGTCGCCAATATATTGAAAAAAGTGCTCTCTCAGTCAGCACCAAATACTGTCTGGTGGGAATGGATAAGGATTGGTCTTTAGTCCAAAAGATGACCGTTTAGAAGATGATAAAATTATTGTTGTTATTATTTATTAGCAATTAGCATGGCCTATGTTTAGAAAACATTGTAGAGATTTTATTTTTGAATTCATTTTAAAGAAAGTAGTTGTATTTAATTTTTCTATTTAAATACACAATATCAAACACAGTGAGAGGGGAAACACCTTTCATTTTTGCAAATGTATGCAGATAGCCTTATTCATTTATTTATATCGATATTAAAATCAAGAGACCTGAAAGCGTTTTCTCATTACAAAAGCAGAAAAAATGAATACAGAATAAAAAAAATTCTTCTGTTAAATTTGGAAAATGTTTCTATTCACTTTGATTTCATTCTCTTCTTATCATCCATAAATGTGGCAAATGCATTATGATTTGACTACTCATGAATCAGCGAAAAATGTATTCCAAAATAATGACATCCATATGACCGTCATTTCTTGAACATAATTCCTATACATAGCAGTAGTAGAAAAAATGTGTAGCTCTTTTTTCGGTATTAAAAGGTTTTCATACTCGAAATTTGGAGAAAGTATTATTTTCTATCTAACTGAAATGAGTTTCGTTTTAATAGAATAAATAAGTTGCAGACAAAATTTTAAAATAATATTGAAAAATATTTTTCGATTCATTTTCGAATTCATTTCGAATTCGACTTTTCTATGAAAAATTTAGATTTAAAATAGGATCGTGTCAAAGGAGAATATTTAAAAATGGATATTCTTTGATATCTCTATCCTATACTTAATGTGTTTATATCTACAAATCTCTCATAATAAAGACGAATGTATCCGTGTGTTGGCACACTATGAACCGAACCGTTTCATCTGCAGCAACTAAATTTAGTACATATTTACAATGGAAGCCATCGGAGCGAGTTTTCCTGAAGTTTTATTAAAATAATTTTTAAAAAATAAGCTGAATTTTGGTGGTTTTCCGGAATGACTTCGGAAAAATATTATTTCACAAAAATGAATTTCAGAATTTAAGAAATTATCTTTCTAATGACACCCATTAAATAATTATGCACATTTTTCCTAAATGTTGGTATTTTTTAAAAATATTTCGATACTTCATTTTTAACATTGCTTTAAAAAAATCAAAATCATTTAATCCTTTTCTCAAATATTTTAATTGCTTGAATTTATTTCCTTCTTCAAAACTAAAGAAGAAGGATTCTACTCAACATCTGCGGTACTTGCAAGACGAATAAAAAAGTGAATATCACGATAGTTAGAAAATGGATGGACAGAAAGAACATTTACGTTTTTGATAGCGCTATGTCTTCGTTAGAAAGCTTCATGCATTCAGAGCATATATAAGATAGTTAAAGTAACATGACTTGAATGGTTAGCAGCTTGACTGAATCATGAGCATGAAAACGATCTAAACGATTAACTACACGAAGTTAATCTAAACGATTTCAGTTCAGGCCATTTTCGACCCCCCTATAACTTTGTGGTGGATAAAACTAGAAGTCTGAATTTTCAGTAACCAAGCAGGCATTATATAAACACGGTATATTTCAAATTTCATTAAATTTGAACCAGTAGTTTAAGAATTATAATTAGTCAAAGTTTGTGAATTTTGTCACTGACTGACTGACTGACCGATCATCAAAACTCTAAGGCACTTCTAGCAGATATAGAAGCTTCAAATTTAGAATACAATTAGTGTTTAGTGTATAAATCAAGGAAAAACTAAAACATGCGTGTAATAATGGACGGATCGATCAATTTCTTGAAGTTTCGAGCATTATCCATTTTGTTGGCAAATGAGTCGCCAAGTCGCCAAATGGTCGCCAAGTTTGTAAGCTTTGGGATCACTGGCTCGGCATTCGACAGCATCCAATACAGATTATTGTAAAATAGTCTTTCTTATGATGATTTTATTCACGCTGGGAAGCAAAATTACAGGTTTGTAACAATTTCTCATTTGAAATAATTCAATTTGAAGCTGTGGAAGCTGCAAACTCAATGGGTGGCTTTCAGAGAATCAATCTGGTAGAAGAAGAGCAAACTGATCTTCAAAGTATGATCAAAAAAGAGTCTTCGATTTGATCACAAATAAAATGAACACAACTGATAATAACGCTGACGTTTTACGCTATTTTGTGAGTGGAACTGGTGGCACTGGAAAGAGCTTTTTAATAAAAACTCTGAAAGTTTGGGTTAAGACCTATTTAAACAAAAAAGTGGCAGTTAATGCACCAACAGAAATAGCCGCATTCAATGTGAATGGATTGACTATACATAGACTATTGCAGCTGCCTGTAGAACACAAGCAAACACCGAAGTACAAGCCACTTTCTGATTAAGTGCTCCAAGTTCTGAGATCAGATTTGAAAGAAGTAGTGTTTTTTATCATAGACGAAGTGTCGATGATATCCAATGTTACTTTAACATATATTCATTTACGCTTATCTGAAATATTCGACACAAGCGACGACCAGAATGGGAGGTTTGGAAAAAAACAACTTGTAGTTTTCGGAGATCTCTTACAGCTTCTGCCGGTAAGAGAAAAGTCACCTTTTGAAAAACTATCAACTGCTGAAACTAACAGGTTGTTAGGTTCCCTCAGTACACCGAATCTGCGCATTGGACTGTTCATATACGATGAACTTACATTTAACATGCGACAGCTCAATGATTCTGACTTTGTTGAAATGCAAATAGAATAAGATTAAGTGTGACTACACAAAAAGACCGCGACTTACTCTCAAATAGATTAATAACTCTCAAATCCAATTCAAATGAAAACATATTAATTGAAATAATTGAACACCTCTCGGAACTTCCTGATGATACCGTTTGCTTATTACCTACAAAAAAACATGTGTCAACAATTAAATACTGCAATGTTTAAATCTCTTCCACATCCCGAAATAAAATTTACAGCTTTAGATAGCATAGATTGTCCCAGATACCTAAAGAAAAGAGCTCGTGAATGTATAAAAAAATATGAAGACGATGCTTCTATGACTGCAGGCCTGGAAGAGAACATAATCATAAAAATGGGAGCAAAAGTCATGTTAAGGCGAAATATTGACGTGAGTCTTGGTTTAGTTAATGGTTCTTTCGGTACAGTGCAAAGAGTAAAGGATAATTAAGAAAATATACATTACATTTAATAAAGAACATGTTTACGAGCTTAGTTCGATCAAAACTAAAAATATAATATGTTAATGTAATCTAATTTAATGTAAAAATACATTGTGTTTTCATGTTTTTATCTAATCTTAAATGAGTATTCATTAATAATGTATTATTATAATTAATAAATTATTATTAATTAATAATTAATAAGATAAACACAAATATTATTAATATAAGTAAAGTTAAATAAGTAATTGTTTAGTGCGATTGCCAAATCAATTTATTTATTTAAACCATAAAAAATTTTTAATATTGATATGGTCACTACAAGATGTTGTTAGGTTAGCTAATTACGCAATAACTTAAGACAGATGGACCCTTACGTAGGGACTGAATAAATTGACCGACTTGGTATTTCACGGATCTCACAACTTTTTACCACAGAAGAACTGAGTTGCGAGACTTGGTTTTTTTTACAAGTTATGTTTTTGATGGCATTCAAACTTTTTGCAAATAAGACAGGATATATATTATACGTTGAACTTATTTGTTTAAAAAAAACATTTTTGTTAAACTTCATTTCGAAGTTAATTAGGATCATTACTTAACTCATTTTAAGAAAGGATTCATTGACGATGGATATGAATGAAGTAATGCACAGCTTTATTCGTTTTGATAATGTGTCGCGAACAGAAAATAAAATTCTTTGAGATTTTTTAAAATTAAGTTTGGCTAAATAGTTTTTACTATTTTGATCTAATAAAGACCGAGAGGTACGATTTCCACCGACCCATTTCATAGCGCATCCAAAATTTAGACAAATATTTAATTGAAGCAATATAAACCTAAAAGAACATTAAATAAGACATCCGAAGATTTTTGTTTATAGATATGAATTTCTATCGGAGGAACTAATTTTACTTAGTTTAGGGCTTCATTCATCTTACACATTCTGGAGAGAATTTATTTACAGAAGCTATTTCGGACAGTCTTCTTCACAAAGCAAGGATGGGGACAGCAGGGACTGAACTAAGATCAAAATAAGGCATTCAAGAACTTTCAGTTTTTAAATGAATGTGAATCAACTTGCTGGAATTCCCTTCCCCCCTCCCCACTAGATGACTGGTAAAGGTTATTCATCATGATGGTGCATACATGACCATTCTAATCACCATCACCATTGTAAGTTGCACCATCATGATGGTGCAACTTCCATAACTTGTCCATTGTAGTAAAACCACCATCGGCTGAAGAAACTCCGAATCCTCTGTGTCTAGCCGCCTATTCAGATTTTTTTTTTTTTACACTATTCAACTTCACCTCTACCCATACTGTTTCGAGTTCTCCAATTCCTTTGAGATTTGTGGTTTGGTTTCTGGGCTGGTTGTCTTCTGAAGCAATTTACAGTGAAGCAAACTTCTCGTTCCCAGGATGCCTTGCTTCCTTCGGCAAATGCAGTATTGATGGCGTCTGAATTCAGCGAACGGACAATTATCAGTCTTGTACTTTCTGGTTTTACTTCTTGCATATCATCTTCTTCATCTACATTTTTGGGCCGAACATATTTCTTTCAAACAAAACTATATAAAAAGAATTTTTGAAACGATTCAAATGGATGAAATTTCTGAAGCGAGCTTCTCTTTAGTTTCACCTTCTGTATTTTTAAAACTTTTTCTGCATGAATTTCTTTTGTACGAATCATGTTGACAACTATATATATATATATATACAAGAAAAGTAGTATCCAATCATTTTAAAATTACATATTTACATGAGAGCTCATAGAAGCCTTTCACCGTGTCTAAATTTTTGCAACAGGATAATTTCAGTTTTTATAGAAAAATTGAATAGTCGAGTAACTAAAAGAGTTGTTCTTTTTAAATATCATTTTCTAACAGGGATTTCTGAAATATTACTATTCTTATAAAAAAAAAGTCTTAATATTACAAAGGAATAACGTTCACTTTCGGATCTCTCTGTGCAATACAGAAGAGTTGCAAGTGCAAGGCTAAACTTGGTTTAAATATCTCTCACAATTTGATACTTAAAAGTACCTTGTGGATCATACCATGAATATCAAGTTCAGCAAAAGAGCTGAAATGAAAGGGAACTCGATGAACAGGCTGGTCGCCAAAGGCTGCTTGTTTACACTAAGTCATTTCAAATTTTTCTGCTTTCGAGTGTGTAATCACCCAAATCCTCTCCTCAGATCTAGACCAAAGCCACAGTCCCAATCTAATTTTGCATTTCTCTCCGTCTCTAATTGTTCTCCGATATTATGAAAGGCGGCTTCGCTCCCATATCAATGAAGAAATCCCCAGCTTTGCGAACTCCGGGCACATCCAGTGAGCCAAAATAAATCCCATCGTCTTAATGGAAGTCCAGAAATAAATAAGTGGCTGCTCAATCGATCCCCGCGAAAGGAATCCATCAGAACTCGTTATCGAGGGTCCTTTTCGGCACCTCCGGGCGTCCGATAACTCCGGCCAGAATAAAGATCTCCGTTTGTTAATCAGCCCGCTCTTTATGCTGCGTGGACTGGGGCCCTTTTTCCCTAAGTTGCTTAATTCCCATTCGGATCGTGGGCCCTATCTTCCCCCCGTCGCTTCCTCCCCGCCCAGAGAGTCGGGGGACGGTGCAGCCGCTGACAGGCAGACTTCTCAGGGCTATTCTGAAGGATAATCTTAGAATCAAAAGGGGTTCTGTTGGAATAAATGGGGCGAAGAACGGCGATAGGGTACTCTAGTGCCAAATACTATTGCACTTAGATGTATATTTAATCGTAGATTTTAATAACATAGCCGCATTAATGACACTAATTACCATATCAACTTGCGCCCTCTTTTCTACACGGAAAATGTCAAGGTGGTTTTTCAAGTTTTTTTTTCAAGTGTTTGTTTTGCATCGACGTAACAACTGCTATGTTAGCTTGCGGTGTTTCCTCATTCCAAAAACAGGCATGACCTCATCGATGCCTTTTCATTCAAAAATAAATTTGGATTCATTGCTTTTATTTATGGCATCTATTTAAGGATTAAAAAATATATTAATGAATAGAGTACAAACTTTAAACCTTCAATGGTCACTTCTTGTTAATTTTTTGAAAAATATTTTCTGCTCTTGTCTTATTTTTTATTCCAATAATTTTGTGTAAAGATTGATTTAAAAAAATTAAATAATAACAATAATGCAAATCATAAATTCTGTGAAGCTAACAAAATCAAGATTTATAATTACTCTCGTAACAAAAATGGATAACTGATTTCAATATTTGAATTTTTACATTTTTGCTTTTACCTTTATTATTTTGCGTCTTTAATAATAGATAAGTTGCTTTTGGTTTAATATACTTTGCGATCATTTTATGGTACTGATATGTAACTTATGCTCTTGAGTTTATTTTTCTTTTGTTCATTCTTTTCAGTCAAAAATGGATGTTGACCTTCAGTCTCAGACCAGTCAAAATATTTCATGATGCCCCTAAGTCAAAGTAAAAAGAAATGACGCGCTTCTGTGAGCGTGAAATATGGATCTCGTATGTTCGAACTGTGGAGAACTTTCAGGTAACTGGTTCTGAAAATTATTTTAAAATATAAAACATATTCATAATTTTCTCAGACAAATCTTCTGAAAATATCTGCCGTTCTAGTAAAGACAATGTGCAATGTTAGAAGCAGAGCAGATAGAATATTCATATGATGGAATCTGCAAAAAGATTGTCCAAGCAAAATTCATTGAAATGCATGCAAAAAATAAAAATAAAAATGAGTATGAAACCAAATCACAGTTCAGTTTGTTTTTATTTAAAACTTATCATTTCTGATTTTTAATTGGGTCATTTCCGAGGAATGTTGTCGTCTTCGGCTAAGAAATCCGGATTTTCTTAAAACTCCTGACGAAGTGAATGGAGAATAAGGCGAAAGATTCTATCACGGCGTAAAGGCATTGGAGGACTAATAACAAAATGATACACTCACACGATTTTGGATTAATGTTCGAATCTGCAAAGGGATTGCCTAAACAAACTTCATTTTAAAAACATCAAACGTTCTGCAAGGAAAGACAGAATCTTTTCTTATGCTTTCGATTGACCGCTCTTATTGGCAATTTTTAATCAAAGCGTTACAGAATTATAGTAGTGTGCGTTTCTGTGTTTTCACAAGTCAATTAAATTGCCTTACATAATTTATAGAAAAGAAGGATTTTTAATTGAATGCATTAAGCTGAATTTAATATTCTGACTTAAATAACACTACCACCATGAGCTGATAAGGAAAAAATAAAGTCATATTTGTTCTCAGCACAATGAATAAAAATACCCTTCGTTAAAAAAATTTCAAATTTGATATTATATTCCTCCCACTGGTGTGGTGTGGAAGTTTGGAGAGGAGGTTCCAGCTCAGGTGTCGTCCTCGTCATCTGACCGTGGTTCAAAATGGCGAGGTCAATCCCAAAATAGCCCTAGTGTTGCTTTAAAAACGGAACATTATTATACCTAAACTAAACTAAACTAGATATTATATGCCTGTATAATATATGTTATATGACAGAGTTCCCACTCGAATCAATCAATCCATTTATTGACAGAAATAATTTCTTTTTTTTAATCTTTTTTTTTATTAAAATGGCACCTTTTTATAAAAAATGGGTGAGTTTCACAGTTCTGGTTCACAGTTTGGTACATCTGCCCAACTCGCTCATCTTTCAATTTATTATTTTTTTCATCAAACGAATATATTATTTTTAAATTGCTTTTTTTTCCGGATATCATGCTCATGGCAATAAAGTGGAGACACAAATGGATTTGCCTCAAAGGACTTTCTGATATATACATACATGTATAATTTGATGAAAAGACCCCATACCAAACTTCACGAGTCCAGTTCATTCCATTTCTTGAATTTACGAGTTCACTGGCGGATTATTCCGAATTGGGTTTTGGGGATCTAGAGAGGGCTGAAACGTTGAGATTCATGAATGATTCGATTCCGAATGTTTTAAAGATTACATAATTTCTCTTTATATATTTTGTAAATGCGAATGACACAAGCAGTCGTTGTGAATGAACTTTTCCTTATTCCCAATCTTTGACTCACCAGCAAATAACGAACTTAACTACTAACGCTTGTTATACAGATGTGAAAGACAAAAACGCTTCTTCACACTGAGATCATTATATCTATCGATGAACAGATTACAAGAGAAATACTGCAGCAAGCAATTAATTTCAGACAGGAGGTTAATTTACAAAAGAAATGCAAACATTTAACCCGATGACTTCGTCGAATAGCCCATTTTTTAATTCCCTGTATGAAAACTAAGTTCTTTTCTTCTTTGTAGTCAGAATTAAAAACGGCTTTTTAATTAAAATATTTTAAATTTTTATAGTTTTATTACAAATTTATAGAAACCAATGAATATTGTAACATTCCCCGTTTTCCAGTATTGATAAGACATTTACAGCTAGCTGTGTCGTCGCTGTTAATTACTAAATTCCTCGAGATAGCCAGAGGGTGGGTCTTTTCATCTGGGTGGTTTCGCATCTGTTCATCAGCGCCTACAATGAAAGACCACAAGTGGGAATTCCTCGTCCAACAGATATTGATAGTACCTTCAAAGAGAAAGGGGTGTCTAAACATCTGGATGCTAAATGTTTCTCAATGTGAAAGGACTATGATAACTCCGTGTTCCAGAATAGTCAGTTATGAAAGGTGCATCACTAAAAGAACCTTCCCACGACCCACTGGTTCCGCTGAGGAGCATATTGCTGAACCCCGATTAGACGAAAGAGAGCACAAATGACCAATGTAATTAAGAGATGGAGATTGTTGCCGAAATAAAGTGCGGAGCATTTTTTTTTTAGGGTGAGGAGAAGAAACGAATTACAGGCAGACTGTTGGACTATGCCCACGAGTTCGGAGTCTGAGAAACTACCCTTGGAATGGTCGTGTTGACTAACAACCTGTTAGTTCCCTGTAGTGTTGTTTCTCCGTATTGATGGAGAACTGAGTTTCAAGATAAACCTTCGACTTCGACTGTTGTGTCTCCTATTGTAGGTGTAAATAACTATTTATTTAACCAAGATTAGAACAAGTTGTTCTTTTGTATATATAGGGCTGTAAAATAAAGAATTGTCTGAAAATTCTGCTTTGTTATTTGATCAGTCTAGATCAAGACATTACAACATATATACATATATAGTATAGTCTATAACAATGATAAAAAGTGTATCGACACTTCAAAATAATGCGTAATCATTGAGGAAAACTCGAAATTCTTTTATTTAAAACCCTCGATTATTCTTAACATCAATTGCTAATAAACCCTTAGAAGTTATTTCAAATAATAAGAAGAGATGGAAAATTCATATTTATTTTTTACAACATCACATCTATACAAATAAAAAAGAGGCGATCAAATTAACTATAAAATCAACTAGACAAAATTTTCTTGGATCATATACATATTTAAAATAATAAGTCAATCTTACCAACCCCAGTTACTGTATCAATTTTTAATTCATACGAAATTTAATGACACCTGGATATATTATTATCAGTAGCTGGATACCTGAGCCCCACCACTTTCCATTTTCAAAAGAAATGTCAAAACATTACTTTACCGCACGTTCTTTTTGAGAAAAATCTTTAAAAATCTCTCTTGTTACAACCATTAAATAAAATATCTGATGATTTTGCTAATTAGCTAGATTTCCTATAAAGAGACAATCCACTGCAATGATTCTCATGGCGTGACTTCGGGAAAATTTCTGTTTATCTTCACGATCATGGTTACTAGAACCTAAATCCATACTAAATCCATTGCATATATATACGTTCAAATGTTTCTTTGTATATGCATATAACGCTTTGTGCATTTTATATTTTAACACGATAATTAGAGCAATTTTCATTAAATTTTAACTGGCCTGTTGTATGGTGAGTAAAAATCTTGGGTGAATTCGCAGTTGGAGCATACATATATATATATATATATATATATATACACGTGTGCAAAACTTAAGCAACAGGTATGTTTTTTGCCATAACTTCACGAGAAATCATCTGAAAGATATGAAATTCAGAAATGAGATACAGCATTTTGTTCTGAAAGAATGACGAAAGCTTAGTTGCGCAGAAATGAATACAATGCATACAGTATGGAATCAAACAAAAAAAGGTTTTATTGAACTCATAGTATCGTTACACATGATTATCTGTCCAAGAGGAAGAACAGCAAGCAGATGTTTCATAGTGTGGGATATGCCCTCCCCTTACTGCAATGGTTGCTTCGCACCGTCTCCCCATACTCAGCACCAGATTGTCCAACAGTTCTTGAGGTAAGAGTGCCCATTCATCAATCAGCATCTGTTTAAGTTGTCGGGTGTTCCCAGGAGGATGTAATCGTGCCACAAGGCGTCTCCCCAAAGCATCCCACATGTGTTCTATCGGATTTAAATCAGGGGAGCACGCCGGCCTATCCATTCGAGTGATATCTTCACTTTCCAGGAGCTCCTCAACAGCATGAGTCCTGAGTGGCCGTGCATTGTCATCCATAAAAACGAAGTCTGATCCAATGGCACCTCGGAACAGACGCACATGGGGAAGGATCACCTCCTGACAATA
Organism: Argiope aurantia; assembly: GCA_026543865.1. NCBI lineage: Eukaryota > Metazoa > Arthropoda > Arachnida > Araneae > Araneidae > Argiope > Argiope aurantia. Next base: position 394,514 of record JAPMOR010057144.1, read on the forward strand.
GCGATCTCTAGTTACAGAACCTCTGTCGAAAACGTGGAGCTCAGTCCGCCCGTTCATCAAAATGCCTCCCCAGACGACAACTCCAGGAACACCGAAACGGTCTCTTTCCGTGATGTTACTGGGATGAAATCGTGTCCCGACCTCTCTCCAAATCAACTGGTGTTGGGAATCGCTTGTGGCACTAAAATGACTCTCATCTGTAAAGAGGACACGACTGCATTGATGAGATGTCCAGTTTTTGTGCTCCCTACACCACTCTAAACGGTGCCGCCGGTGGGAAACTGTCAAAGGGATGCAGCGTTCAGGACGGCGTTCGAATAGGCCACCTTTGTGAAGGCGTCCGGACACAGTAAAACGCGACACTTGTCGCCCCGTTGCTGCATACAGTTGCTGAGCAATGGCGCTTGCTGACTGGTTTCGGGTTCTTTTCGCCTGCAGGACGATATGTCGGTCATCCACTGCAGTTGTTTTCCTGGGGCGGCCACCACCAACCTTTCTCACAGCTGTACCTGTGGTTTGGAAGGCTTTCCAAGCGCGAAACGACACTTTTGTTGATTCCGAACTCTTCAGCTACACTGGTCCAGCTTTCCGATCATTCTTCCACGTGTGAAATCGTCCAGGTGATTTCTGCTAGCCATATTTCCCGAATTAACTCACGTGCACTTGCAACGAATGTCTTTAATTGCGTCTTCGTCCTTCCTTTTATTGTAGTGTTGAGCTGCCCGCGCCTTCCGCACGTGTTTTGCGTACGGTCACGTCGAATGTGACGTTTTGTTCCTGATATTTGCATACGCATGACCTTTCTTTTGAATTACGTTTTCATTGTACTAATCGCAAGAACTCCTTTTCTGCAATTTCATGGCTATCTGCTTAAAATTTGCATTGTTGCTTAAGTTTCGCACACCAGTGTATATATATATATATATATATATATTGGAATCGAAAGTGAGAGCATGCTTCTTTTGATTTTATCTCACTTTAAAAAAATAATTTTCTGAATTGCATTTGTTTTCATGACGATATACATAAAAGTGAAATTCTCCTCAATCATCCTTGGAGATTCACCACATCCGCATCAATCATTGGTTGCTTCAACAACCAATATTTCATTGCTCTTGTCTAAGAATTAAAAGGAATTTCAAAATATTTAGATTATAAGGAATCCCCTTTGGTTAAAAGTTGTCAAGAGTTTTTTTATATATATATATTTCATATGAAATCTCACGATCCTATATGCATTAACCAATATCTTCTAAACTCTCTACCTATCGGCGAAGATATCGCATCATAAAAGACATAACTCCCAACCAAGCAAGTGGACCGATTTCGCGACTTTGAAATATAACTTACTAATCAGAATGCTCTACGATTATTATGCAAGAATAATTCGAAATAATATTTTTCTTGGTTTTGATAAGAAGTACTGCATCAAATTTGGTTAACATGACTGCATTGAGGCCATCCATCTGGCCGTCACATTAATAAAACTGGTTGATATCATCAACTTTGATCAATAATCTCATGCCAAAACAAAAGAAAGTTCTATTTTACATTATATTTGCGTATTTATGATATAGCAATCTTATTGCTTAGCTATGCTTTAAAGTTGCAACATTAATAGACACTTTGTGAAAATTTTATGCGGTGATATTTCTCAAAATTGAGTGGAAGAGAATGGATGGAGTATCTGGGATTGGCAAGTTTTCATATGAAACAAAATTTTTTGAAATAGGGATCATCGTTTGGACCGAGGACTTCTGTCTATGTTCTTCCCCATAAAAAATATGTAATGGCATTTTTTACAAGTTACAATTTCTCTCAAAAGTGAGTGGAAAATGGCTGTATGAGAGCAAGTGACCACTCATCAGATATCTAGGGTTTGATATAATGACAAATGGAGGGCCACCAATTTTCATATGAAACAACAATTATTGAAATTATATCAATGGTTGGTGTTGCATGATTCTTTATTCTTTCATTTTTTAAATATATAGAAAAATGAAAAGTTAACCAAAAAAAAAATACCTAATGGAAACCCAACCTAAATGGAAAAATTTTAAATAGGATTAGTTCTTATTTGCGGTGAATAAGTTTATTACGAAAAAATATCGTGAAAAGAAGAAGGGGAAAAAAAACAGAAATTATGATGAACAATACCTATTGCATTGCAAAATGATCATGGAAGGGAATCCCAAAAAATCTAAATTAATAAAATTCATTTAATCATCAAAATAATCGCGTGTTTCTTCTATCATTTTAGGAATTGTATGAAGATGAGATGGAAGCATTTTTTTATTGCCTTAAGAGTCTTTTTTTTAAATTTATTTTTATGTATTTATTTATTTATTTGTTTTGAAAGTGCAACTACTGACTTGAATATTGATGAAAGGATTAAAATTAGATCCTTATGCTGAAAGTTGAAGATTTCCAAAAAATATGCTCCACATAGAAAATGTTTCACGTTAATTATTTCAAAATTCATACATGGTTTCAAAAAGAGACTACCGAAACAATTTTTAAAAAAGTTGGACCTTTAAATTTGGATTTGTGTCTCAGAACGAAAACTTCTTCAGTGAAAAACTTCCTTTTGTGTGTGTGTGTGTCGGGGAGGGGATGAGGAAGGGGAGATTTAGCCTGAAAAGATGAAACGAGCTAGGAAGATGAATTATTGTCTGAGGTCTTTCTACAATAATTATATCTTGATTTCTTAGATGGGAAATTTGACTGGTATCTATCTATCCGTGTACCTATGATGGCGATGAATCAGACACTTAAAGAGCTTGAATGATGAGATTTGGCTTATTACTTTATTGTTGGTATTGTAAGTTTATATCAATTTTTAGAACAAAACCTTCGTTGTCTATTTACAAGTGCGCGTGTAAAGTCGATGACTCAAAAACACATTAAGCTGGGGAAAAACATTTTATAATTAAGCTCGATATAAAAACTGTACGCTTGAATCCAATTCGTCGGAAAAAAGATGCATATTCAATTCTCTTTACCACATGGAAAAATTGAAAACAAAGCTCGCCCTTTCACTCTTCCGCTGGTTTACATAGTAACGCTCATACTTTATTTCGCCCTCAGTTGTCCTCAATAGCTTAGCATGTATGAAGGGCGCTCGAAGAAAGATATTATTATTTTTTTTCTCGTCATATTTGGTTTAGAAAAATGATATGAAAGCACTGATGCCTTGACTCCACGCTGACCCTAAGAGTGGCACCTAGATATCTAGTATTTCCCTGCCTCTCCCTGTCACTGAGTTAGCCACTGGCCCTTCTTAAGGATCTTTGAAATCTCATTGTATTAGAAAATCTATCTGGTAATTAGAAGCACAACTATGAAAGGAATACTCAGTCGTGCTTTGAACCCTCTTAATAATTTCGGCTTTCTTTGAAGTGGTGCTTTCAAAGATTACGGACTTCCAACGACTCAACAGTTTTCTGTCACTAAAAAATGTTTTTCCCTAGTGTGCATCCACAAGAATCGATCTGTCGAAAAGAGTGTAGTAAAATTACTTTAAAAAGTGCCTTTATATTAACCCTTAATCCTATAATTTTGCTTCCTGCTGACTAATTAGATAATTTCTTCTGATTTTGAATTTTCTCTCGTACAAATTCAATAAAAAATCCACAGAACGCTTCAGATTTTTGGTAAGTTCAACATAATTCTCGTATTAAATTATATTAAAGGATGTTGTTTTAGCTTGAGCTAAATCTTTAAAAAATTCGATGCACATGAAAGACGGGGATAGGGTCGACTGCTTAGTAGTCTCAATACTCCAATTAGATGGCACCTTCTCTTTGGAAATGTGTTTTCATTTTGGTTAAATAAATAATAAGCAAGTCCGTGAGTCTGTTGATTTCACCCACAGCAAATCGATACATTTTTAAAGGGCCGTGTTTAACAAGAAATAGTTTATTCATTGATTTTGAGAATATTGATTTCGGAAAAGAAATTTATTTAAATTTGCTTTTTTTCAGTACTTTTTGCATGATTGTTCATTGAGGTTCATTTCCCGTTGAGCGTTATTAAGCCACTGAAACTCCATTTCTGATTACAGATTTACTAGAGATCTCGCATATCAAAAGCCCCTAAATGGCCCCGTCACTGAATCTTCACTGTAAAATGAGAGCATATATTTTGCATGATTAAAGACATTTTGTCTTCTTCGGAAAATTGCGTAAACTTGGAAACTGTCCGATGCTTTTGATCACATAATATACATATTCCCTAAGCCCAAATTTGGTAGTTCTATTTATTACCACCAAAGAAATAAAGAAATATATAAATTTAAATTTCAGGGAAACCGGTTTAAACAGTTGGCCTAGTATCTTTCACCACATATTTTATATGCTTTTCTGATTTTATTTTATCATTTTTGAAATGTTTTGTCATTGGTATGAAAATTATTATACATTACTTGTGTATACCTTCAATAAAAACACTAATTTCTTGTTAGTTATCTCTTTAAACGTAAGAGTTTACTTTTCACTTTTTTTGAAAAACTTTGTATTGACATGAGATCGTGAATTAAATATAAAAAAAATTCTGTTTTAGATATTTTTAATTAAAATTAATAAAATTTTCAAAGTTAATTTCACTTAGTATGAATTTTATTAACATGAGAGCAAGTTTTATCAGAGCTCATTTTACACTTTTAATGAAAAAAAAAATACCTATTTTGTATTTACTTTTATGGAATGCAGAGGAATATTTATGTATAGCAATAAATCTAAGAATTACTTAGATGATAATAAAAAATAAAATAAAATGAGTTAAGAGCCATCAGAAATGGAAGTGAATAAAAATAAATGCAAGCCCATTCGCTAAATATGACATTCAAAAAATTGGTCAAATCTGCAATAGAGAAAACCCATCAAAACAATTTCATTGAAGGGTTTAATATGTCATTTCGAAACCAACTAGTTAGTCTTGTATTTTCCGGAATAAATAAGTAATGGATTTTTTTATTATTTTTTCAAAAATAGTAAACCGGACGGTTAAGGTTGAATCCCTTTAGATCTTACATTTCATATCCTATAACTCACAAAAATGCTAGTAATTCAGTGCAAATTCTTGGGCATTCTGGCACTCTCCTCTCTTTCATTTATTGGATGCTTGTGAGGATGTAATATGGTGACAGATCTGACCAAAAATGTCATATCGGTTTACCCTGATTATTCATTTGATGATCCTTTACAAAGGTCTAGATGATAAATAAATTGTATTGTTGCGAAATATCTGCATCCCCTTGCATGACGAGTTCTCTTTCAGGGCTCAATATGCGCAATACCCCTCGCTCCCCGGAGACGGGCAGAAGAGGGCGCACCAACTTTTAATAGAGCTTCTCTCCTAATTAAGTTGGCCGTTGTCTGGGGGCGGGGGCCTTAATCAGGGCTTGACCACAAACATTTCCCGAATACTTTCTCATCCCGGTCGAGAAGTTAATGAGGGTTTTTGTCCACCTTCCTCTGTCTTCTCTCGGAGTTATTTGCCTTAATCCTTTAATCATCCGTTGCGAGGCCCCCCTTCAATTTCCTGTTCGGATTTGCTTTCAAACTCTCCGCCCACCCCTTTGCTTACTCGGAAGAGTTTGCTTATCTCCTAGGAGCACGCTGCCCCAAAAAAAGGGGAGGCTTAACTCGGGGCAATATTTCCTTTCTTGGTTCTGTTCACAGAATCTTACCAGAACTTACGATCTCGACAGAGCAGGATATCTTTCCATGCCCTTGAGCCTAAAGATCCCGGAACAACAGAATGGATAGGGAGAAAAAACTGAAAATGTATAAAAGGAGACGTGAGCTGAAATAAAAACGCATATGAAATTACAAGATAGGAATACAGCATCCGAAATGCTAATGAAAATGAAAAATTCTGATCTAAAGAAAAAACATAATGCGAAAAGGATATCGGCAGGATATATGCAAAAAATTGCAACATTCTCAATTTTAGAGGGGAAAAAAAAACTTGTAAAATGGTTTTAGATTCACATTGTCAATCTGCTGTACTGTGCTTTAAAAGTGCAAGGGAGAGAAATTAAATTAATGTTTTGTTTGAAATTTGAACTATTCGGACATTTCCTTTTTCTATTATTTGTAGTAGTTCATCGTGTTTGTATGCAGCATTCCTACTATTTCCCGTGAAAAAAAAACTACTTGCTGTGTGAGATGAATTGTTTACTCATTTTTGCATATCATTGCATAGAACTCAAAATTAAAATAATAATAATAATAATAATAAATGAATACGAGCACAAATCTAAACAGAAATGTTAAAGCAACTTTAAAGCAAATATGCAAAACACAAATACAATTATAAAAAAAAACAGTGACGCAAAAAATGTATAGATAGATTAACTATGAAATTAAAGACATTTAAATTGCTTGATTTTTCAATCAGTTTTCAAATGCTGGCTGTTTTCATGAATATGGTGAATAATTTTTTTTCTATTTCCGGTGTTGAAAGGAGGTACTTAGTTTTGACTTTTCTCTCAAAGTCAGCTACCTGGAACTCTGGCCTCCTTATGTGCTAAGAAAACGCAAAAATACACTTGCTGCATAGTGAATGTCTTTCCAGCTGCAGTTTGATGTGTAGGCTAAATTGAATCTATGCAGATACTTGGCAAAAAGACCTGGATTAAGACAAGAAGATGTTATCCTCTCTATCCGATAATAACCGAATTATTGCGATTTCACTAGAACCAGCTATTATCCAGCTTAATTTTACTGAGAGTAGAAATCGATATTTGGAGAGGGTGTTGTCAAATTCAAAAGATAAATTCAGAGAGGAGATGAAAGTTACTATAAAGGAGGTGAAAAGTTACTATAAAACATAGGGTCGCAGGTCATGTTTATTCGATGAAAATCACAAAAACAGACGTCGAAAAGACAATGAGTGGCGAAGAGAATGACCCTTTGGATGCAAGGATTAGGATCAAGTTAGTCGAGAAGAAGAATTCTTTTCGTATGTAAATTTTTCATGCGTTCGAGAAAAATAAACGCAGCTAGCAAGTATTCATTAACGAGTATTGCAGAATGGATGGTCATTAAACTTCATTCGCAAGCAACATGTCAGATTTCACGAATGCAACTAAAATCTACTGGTGCACCATCGCGCATTAACTTAATTTTCTGACGTACAATTGTCGGTATTGCAGTAAATCAGGACGAAGGTGCTGCAAGAAAACAAGGTACATTTCGCCACTAAGGCGTTCGGGCAGAAGATACGGTCCCAATAGATGACTCTGCCCAAATGTTAATATTATACTTGTGTCGTACGTTCGACGAGATAGTAATGTGGAGATTTTCGAATGACCCCATATGCATATTGTGCGTGTGGAAGACGTCTTCTCTCGTAAAGCAGGCTACATCGGAGAATAAAACTCTCGCAGAAAAGTGTGCCTCTTCCTGTGTGGCATCAAGCATCCAGAGAGTGAACTCCACTCGCAGTGGGTAATCATCATTGCACAGGAGTTGGAACTTTCTTCAAGTGGAGTGGGTGCGTGTTTTCAGCACGCATAACCTTACGTTTCGTATCGAATACTCAGTTCAGCTGCAACTGATCGTGTGCTTGTTGAGGGGGTATCGGCAAAGCGTTGCAGAACTCTGTTTTCTGTGTCAGGTGTGCGCACTCTGCGTATTTGGCCTCGTTATTTTGAAAAAAATCCTGTCTTCTACAGCCGTCGATCGATGTTTGCAAACCTGGTATGATGCGGAAAACGCCTCCTCGGATATTGCACCTGGTACATTCTTCGTCCGTTGTCATCCGCCCGGTCGTAAGTTAAATGCATATTCTTCATTCTTGAAATCTGATATGGTGCTTTGTGAATAACGTTTAACGGCCATATGTTCTACAATGCTCACGAATGAATACTTGCTCAATGCTTATATTTTCGTCAAACGTATGGAAAATTTTCATACGAAAAGGTTTCCTCTTGTCGACTAACTTGTTCCTAATCCTCGCATCCATAGTGCCATTCTCTTCGCCAGGCTTATGGTCTTTTCAACGTTGGTTTTCGCGATTTTCATCGAATAATCATAACCTGCGACCCTATGTTTTACAGTAATTTTTCACCTCCTTAATGCCTCCTATCTTCTCTCTGAATTTATCTTTTGAATTTACAACATTCTCTCCAAATAACGGTACCGATGTTGCAGCGATGTTTCCTGGGACACATTTTAGTTTTTTCTTGAAAATCTTTAAACCTCCTCAGTTTTCATAATACATACTTATATCAAATTTAAGAGCATGACATTTTTTATATTTTCAAGCTTTTATTTTTCTTCAAGTTTTAATATTTTTGCAGATAAGGTTATAAGCCACTTTTTCGTTTTCAGTCATTTACGACCCCTTGGATCATCAAATCGGCATGTTATTTACATGAAAATTTTTAGAATGCGCTTTCGCTTAGTAGAAAATTCATAGTTCAAATATCATTTGTTATTTTTTTATTAAATTTTTATGGTTTCCAACAATTTTCGTTCTCCTTATATTTTGCCGATTTTCACCTACTAAACGTCGTTTGGGACCCTCTGTTGTACATTGATTCTTAATCCTCTTGATGCCTACTATCCCCTCTCTGAATGTGTCGGTCGAATTCGGCAATATCCTGTATGCATCATTTGTAAGCATAATTTAGACAAAACTTTATAAAATTGCAAAATTTTTAAAAATTCAGGGGGTGTCGAGGTTACAGAAATAAAAAACAGCTTCTTAAAATGGGGATTTAACAAAGATAGCGGAAAGTGTTTCGGTCTCTGCCTGAAGATAGAGTTATTGGTCTATCTTCGACAGCCAATTGAAGAATTAATAAGTGGAGTTATTATATTTAATTTCCTTCATTATCTGCTCATCTCACAATGCTGGCAGAAGAAAATACTCTACCAATAATGAACAAGGTTAACCAGAGAAAGAGAGAAGGGAGGAGTGAATTCCTGCACTAACGGCTCGAATTGTCTAAGAATTTTCGAAAATGTATTTTAGACAAAGAAAAAGAAAAGGACATAATCATAGTTCCTTTTGACTAACTAATAGGATAAGATTAAATAGGATGACCACCTAATCACGATCCAAGAGTGAAGTTTTAGATCGTTACGAATAAGCATATTAATTGGAAACCGGCCGGAGTAGTCTCCCAAAAACTTCCTTGTATACACTTTGGTAAAGGTTTTATCCCAGAGAACGCTTTGCAGGACATGGGCATATAGCAGTTATGAAACATTTACCTTTGGCATTTTTACTGAATCCATCGTGTCATTCTTGGCGAGGTTTATGGGTTTAATCTCTGGCATACGAATAATCTCAAAATCAATTTTTTCCCCAACCGATTGAAACCAAAATCTGACACATTTGGAGTCACAAAATCACATACCATATTTGATAAAGTTAAACCAATGTGTTTTTGAGTTGCCACGTTTAATGCTTCTGAAAGTATAGATCGTCAACTCCATTTTGGTTAAATTTGGTTCAAAACTTGACAGGTGTCTTCAATATAGATGCTAAATGAGTGTACCGAATTTTATCATTTTTCTCTTCTCATTTTTCAGTAGTCACGCTAACTTATATTCGAACAACCGAACAGACAGACTTTCTCTAAATGGAGTTTGCACTAAATTCGATAGAAATATACAAATGTGGAGCAAAGACCCTATACCAAATTTCGTCGTTCAAGCTCAAGTTACCTTTGTCACAGACGGACAGGCGGAAAGGACATTTTCCAAAAACATATTTTTCGAATTCAGAGAAATCTAAATTATTGAGATTCACCAAAATTAAAAGTTCGAATTTTTTGATGAATACAATTTTTTACTGCATATTTCGTATACGAGAAAATAAAAATGGTATAAGTGAAGTAAAGAGTTAAATTTCGTGTAGTTCGAATCAGTAAATATGCTCCTAAAATTTACGATTTTGAATGACACTGAAATAATATTTATGCAGTAGTTCGGCCTATGAGTAAGGCACAGAGAAAATTCCTTTACATATTAGCGGCTTATTATTTTAAACAAAAAAGAATATTCTCACTTCTGAGACCAAAACTGACCGAGTTAGGAAGTCTTGAAACTAATTATTAACTTCTACATAAAGAAAAAGATAATTTAGTCAAAAATGCAACGTAATAATTTTAAAAATTACTTTTTAGAACTGCAGTGATAAATAAAAACGATTATACACACGAAATTCTACTTCTATCAATTTTTAAATTGTTCAAAACTTTCTAATCGAGTGTTTGTTTGTTTTTACTTGATGAAGAACAAATAAAATAAAATGAGTGGCTTTTTAATTCAATTGGTTGGACTTTATTATTGCATTGCATCTTCTGAATAGCTCGTTTCTTCCTTTGGCGTCCCAAATTTCAAATACTTCAAAATCATCACAGTTTGAAGAGTGTTCGATTTGAAACCAATTTTTGCACGCGCTTCCTGACTCAGAATAATATTGTGAAATTCAATTTCAATTTTTCTGATTTTCGAGAGCTTGTTTTATTGTTAATCACGCCAATTTTGTCTGAGATCTTTTAGATCGTTTGTCTGAGTGCAAGAGTAACAGAGGTTCGTTTCAATGCATAGCATGCTTACAAAGTATTGTGAAGTATTACTTTTTTAGCGGATTCCTCTTAATTCTTTCCTAACGGCGTCAAATGGCATGACATAAATTGCCCAAGTCATCTGAGATACAACATCACACAGCAAACATTACCTCCTTATCTTTATACAAAATATGCATTTGTATTCAGCACTGAAATGATTCGGCAAACTTTATCGCTAGCAATATATTAGGTGGATTAAAATACATTTATATATTTTTTAAAAAAACCACAACCATTATCTTTTACTTTACTAAATTTATTAATATATTTAATATATTAAGGAGATTTATTCACAAATTCCATAACGAAGCTTAATGAAATAAAAAGTAAGATTTTATTAATATATATGAAAAAATCAAGAGTCAACATTCCTTATGTTTAAGTATTAAAAGAGAAAACATGTAATTAAATATTTTTGTTAAAATGAAAGGTTTGAATTTTGTTTTCCACAACGAAAAATGCTTTTATAAATTATGCATAAAAGTGTGTTTTTAAAATTGGTTAAAATTCAAAGGAAAAAAAACTGCTCAACAATAAAATGAATATAATTGAAATGACATTTTTTTTTTCATTTTAAGGTGTATAAGAATTACTTATATACAATAATATTTTGATAAAGCTGCAGACCAAAAGACACAAAATTTTTGTCTTTATTTTTTATTAATTAAAATTCTAATTAGAATTCGAAAAAATCGTTCCAAGGCGCACATTCCTGTCATGCAAATTATATTTATGCTTTATTTGGTAACTGTAACAAACATTCCTACATTAGTTTTCGTTTTTAGTTAAGGTTATGAAAACAATAACTGTAATGCCATCGCGATGCAAACCTTTTCCAATTTTTGCAAACTGCGTCAATTGCGATGTGGTTGTTGAATTAAAAAAAAAATCTCAAAATAAGTAATGTTCTGCCACAAATTCTTCCAAAACGCGCACTGTAATCCAATTTTTATTGGTGGAGGAAGTTTAGATCTATACCTGCATTATTATGTATACTTGCGTTTGCAGTTTCAATTTAAAGGGACTCAGGGTGTATCAAGTATTGCAGCTGGCACATGTTATTTGATTCATAATCTATGAGCACAACTAACATGCCCCGAAAAGTTTAATCACACTCAGTCTGAGTAAAAAACATTATACTATCAGAAAACTGCGTTTCATACAATGAGCTTATATACAGATTCGAATGCAAATATTGTTACCACTAAAACCTTTTTCCCTATAAAAAAAATGGATTAACCTATTTGGAATGGTTTTTTGGTGTTTTTTTCCCTTAATGACATTCCGGCACAACCGCTTTATGTCACATTTTTCCCGATAAACGTGATTATCTGAAGCAATGCCCTTCTTCCATATAAGCGTGTCACCTTATAGTTAAAGTCATCCACTTATTTTCACACTGCATTGCGTCATTTCGTCAAATCTTCATCCAGAGATATTTTTTCGGTCATTTACATACAATCTGTCGGTTCTATAAGTATCTTCTGTGCACTCTTTTATTGATTTCATTTAGCTTTATAATGAATCAATCTCATCAAGCCGCTAAAAATTTGAAATATCGCTTTTGTTTACATTTACCCAAATTTTCCTTCCAATTTCACCATGAATGTAGCCTTGCATCCGAATGATGCTTTCTCACATCAACTTTTACTTCAGTGAATTTTTGAATCTTTAAAAATTAGAAACGACTCAGGGAGAATGACGAAGAATGGTCGCATCGAGCAATTTCGACCAACACAAATAAAACGTGAAGTCTCCTTCTATATTGCATTCAATTTTTTTTTTCTTCCTGTCAGAGAGTTGCAATTATTTGTAAGCCTTTCGAGTCATTCTGTGATGAAGCGAGCACTCAGTTGTCAGCTACTGTATCGCCCAGTTTTCTACTGAAAAGAATTTCAAATTTCTGCAAAGTGAAAACTCTCAAATTATTCAACAAAGTGACCTTTTCCTGACTCAGAATTGGTAACAAGAAAAAAAGTGATATGCTTTGCTTAATTGAATAAAAATTGTCTCCTTTCTTTTGCAAACAGTTCATTATAAAAACAACTCCTTTAATTTGGCACATATGAGCTCCATCTCTTCCATTTTAATGTCACTTCACTTATCCTCCCCCCCCCCTCTCCAAACCTTGAGGAGTAAAAAAAGAAGAAGAAAACAAAAGCGGCGGGAGGAAACCTTGTTATATTTGCATCTTAAAAAGCGTTAAGAGTGCTTCTGCAATATTATTCTTGACATTCCAGTTTGTTTCAAAATAAAACATGTCCTATATTTCTGCAAGTTAACACACGCGTTTTATACTAAAGGATATGGATGCGTTTTTTTTTTTTTTTCCACTTTCTTACTTTATCATTTTTTTTTCTAGTTTTCTGACATTTTTTTTCCTCCTTCGTTCTTACTGATTTTATTTCACCCCAAACAAGAGGCTCTAAGTAGACGTCAATTCATCTAAAAAGGCATTCTAATTGACTTACAAAAGAGAGCTTTCCAAAAGACGGAAGACAGAATTTGGAGCTCGAATTTGCGCCCGAAATAATTCACTTAAAATATAGAATTAGATTTCTTATAATGGATTAAGCATGGGAGAAGGAGAGAGGGAAGAAAAAAGTAAAAGCAAAACTTCGCTGAAAAAAAAATCCAATCTCGAAGTATATGTAAACGTCCCAACTATAATTGTGAATGTTCGCAGAGGGGCAGCGAAGAAAAAAGCTTAAAAAATACTTTTTCGTAAATTTTATCTCGGTTTTTCGGAAGACATAATTATACATGACAGGAAGCTTGCTTATTGGAGGACTAACAACAAACGCTTTCGTTTCAACCTTTAAAATTTTGCCTTTTTTTTTTCCACATCTTGTTTCTTCTACTTTTTTTCTTCTTCCGTGGGTAAAGTGATGCTTTTAGACTAAAGCTGCAAAAACAGCGTTTAATGAAAGAGAAATTGCATTCTTGAGGATGTGACGTACCATTGCGCGGAATTTTATTCCTTCTTTTAAGCGAAGAATCGGTTCAATTTTTAGAAAATCGAAGATCTTTTATTTTTTTAACTTTTTATTTAACAGAATTAGCTTTTCATCTCTTCTCTCGATGTTCAACACTTTTCAAGTATTAGATTTGGAGTTGTTTCTGAGCTCAAAGAACGTTTGTCTTTTATTTTTAGATTTTAATTACAAACAACTGTTTTCGTTAGCAACACAATATATTACTTTTTTCACATAATTTTTCTAAAATATGCTCTAAAGACTTTACATAGAAAAAAATTAAAAACAAAATGGATAAAATCCATGGCAAATTAAGCAAACTGAAAAAATCAGACTTAAAATGGACGTGAAAAATGTACCGTGTTTAATGGAAGCACACTAAAATTTATACTAATCGTCATCTATTAAAGGCAATGTAAAAATGGCAGCACTTTAAAAGTTTAAATTTAAGTCTTATGAAATAAAAAAATAATTCTGCACTAGATTATTGGTGGTGGGGAGGCGCGGGCTTTTGTATGTGTGAAAAAATAATCGGAATGGGAAGGGAGCCTGAGCAGAGGATATTCAAACTTCCATGAAAATTGACGAGCAGCATCTTTCCCAATCCATGGCTGATATTATGAAATTGTATTGTATACGTTAAACATCTTTAAGACTCAGGCGGCATTTTTTCTTTCGGAGATACGAAGCTATATTCTGTGAAAGAATTGCTAAACTTCTGAACATCTATAAGAAACGCTAAGCTTTCTTATGAGAAAACGTATGATGATTTGACAATTTAATTTAATTCTACTTATGTGAAATGTGAAAGTATGCACTTAAATTTTCGGTAATCAGTTCGATTTGTGTGCGTGTGTGGGCAAGATGGGTCGAAAAACATAAAAGCGCATAATAAAACGCGAACATACATTGAATTATCTTTCTTCGGTATCAGCAAAGTTCAAAAAGATTGTTCCATTTTTCTGAAACGAAGATACGATGTTGATTAGAATTTATGGGACGAGACTCCATATCAAACTCAATATCTGCCAGTCCGAGTATCGCTACCCTATATTCACGAATAGAGAGACAGACAAACGGCTAACCCGTCGACAGATTTCTTTAGAAATATGAAAAATAAATAATTAGATAAATTTAGTCATATTCTAGATTTATCCAAATATTTATCTATATTCCATATAACAATCAAGCGCGAACGGCTATGCTGCCCTCCTGAAGTCGGAGTTCACTCGGTATTTGATAGAAATAGCAACTGAGTGTAAAAACTCTCTGCCAGACTTGCAGTGTGTAGCATGTTCGTGAATGAGGCAGAATTATAAATAAGTGTCCCCAAAAAGTTTTATAATAAAATTAAATAAAATATTTGATTTCAAGAGTTTTAAAAAATAACCTCTTTACATCTATTGATGAAAATTTACGGCTAAGTAAAAGAAATACGCTGTAAACACTCCAATATTAATTTTCGAGAACAATGCAGAAGTTGATTACAAAATTTGAATGAAATTTTTAGAATTTCTGTGGCTTACTCGATGAAGAATTTTGATTTTTTATTTTTATTTCAAGAATGAGCATTTTCAAGAGTTTTTCAATGGAAATGAATTTCGGAATCAGTTCTTCTTGACTGTGTATTTTTTTAAAATAGCAATGCCTCCTGGAGTGTTTGTAATTCTGATCCACAAATACTGCTGTTTCATATACTTTTGATGCTTTAAAATTGAACAAAAGTATGAAATCTTTTACCATTAAGAAAATTAATAAATAATATTTTGCTCCAACTTTATAAAATAAGTGCAACAGAAGAGGAGGAAAATAAACGAAGGCAGACAAAGCAATTGAATTGTCTAGGCAATTTTCAATGTTGGCTGTTTGAACAACACCTCTGATTTTGGTTTTTATAATTTAATGATCATTCATGCAGCAATTGGCAGAAAACTTTTAATGAAAGCAGTAAGTTGCGTTTATTTTTTATTCGTACTTTTCCATTTCTCCAAACTCAGATTACATAATAAATAAAATCATTGACCGTCTCAATATTCTTTATTTTAATTATTATAATTATTAGTAATCTGATATAAGATTTTTTTGCATGTGTAATCATTTAAATCAGAATACTCTTAGTGCATTCATTACTCTTAAAATTGGGATGCAACAAGATACTTTATGTAGCTGCAGTTGATGATGAAAAAATAAGATTCATAAAACCAATAGATAATTTTTAGAACTTAGAAATGAGGATTTAGTTTGGATGTGCGATGAGTTTCACCTTGATCAACATTAGTGCTGGATCGGTCAAGTTTAAATTAGAGATTTTTTTTTTTTATTTCAGCTGAAAGTTTTTCTTATGCATTCGTTTGCACAGGAAATAATTTAGACCTCCGAATATTTTTCTTCTTTATTTATAAATTTCGCTTCGCCATTTTTTTACACACTTTTATTGAACTTGACTCCCTTCATGTTTGTGAAGAGAGAATGTTGAAACAGGAATTTTCTTCTTGATGGTTTAATAGGCTTGTATATTCTCAATCCCTTTAGACTATTTTAATATTTTCAGAACATAATTGCTAGTTAAACGAATAGATTAGATTTTGATTTCGTAGCAAAGTGTTACCTAGAGTTTCAGAAAAAGAAATTAAGCTCAACATTTCATAATATTTATAATAATGAATAAAAAATTAACGGTTGAAGAGTAGAAAGTTACTTTAAAAATTACTTTTTTGCTTCTTTAAAAAACTGAAATTTCGTCTTTAAAATCCGATTTCATCACTATTTTCTACTCTGAATGTGTAAACTCTCAAAATGGTTTTTTTCTTTGATTTTTTTTTAATTGTCTTTAGTGTCTTGTCAGTCTCTTGTACAAAAGAAAAGTAGTATTGCCAAACAGATGCTACAATTAAAAAAATTATATGCATTTGCTAAACAGTTTCGAAAAATATTTTCATCGTTTTCGTTTCTATAAAAATTATTAAACAATCAGAAACTGTACGAAAAAATGATTTCGGTTTGTATACGGCACGTCTTGGTTCCCAGATCCGTCCGTCTGCCAGGTAGTTTCATGTTCTGCAGAAACAGTTTATTGATTTCGTCACTTCATCGTTATTGATTGCTAATGAAGGAGGGAAGCGCGCCGCTCTCTGATCTCCTGCGCAGGAGGAGAACCAATGGCAGGACAGCCTCCGACATATTTCAAAATCATATCTGAGCGGTCACGCCCAGTCATAACTTCGTCCGACCAATGGGACGAGAAGCATTTATGAATCGCCAACCATGGACGAATGCCAACGTCTGAAGAAGGAATTTATACCTCACATCACAAATCATCACGAAGGTAGAGCACACGCCCCATTCATTTGCGGAGTGTCAAGAAGACTTGTTATGAAGAAATTCAAATGATGCTAACAGGGATTTTAGTGGGGTTTTATATATATAAGTCTTTTTTAACATTTATTACAAATACTGGAATTTTAAGAGCTGGTAATAAGAAATACCGAATTTATAAAAATACACGCCGTAACTGCCAAAATTCTGTGGAGAAGGCTTTGAAAACTGGTTCACAAATTACAAGGTATCTTTAAAAAATGTATGTACACTTAGAACAATATCATATAGAGACTATTTTAAAAAATCCGATATTTTTTAATCACTTATCAAATGTTGTTCTAAGCGTTTCTCAACTCTAATTAATTGACAGAAATCTAAAATTTCATCACTCATCGAAATTGCTTCAATGACTGACCTCTCCTGTCTTGAAGATGGAATTCAAACCTCGTCACTGACACCGAACACTCATTTACTGTAGCTGGACTTCAGTTATAAACATTATATTTTATGCATTATACTCCCCCTCCCCCCAGCACTCGCAAATCTATCCAATCCAATAAGGAGTGGGAGTGAATGCTGCCTCTTCATTATGTGTGTGTTCATCAGAAGACCATGAAAATAACCCCGAATTCACGGAAGAAGTGCTCTTATCTGTTGCGAGTACCCCTTCTATCCAACAACGCGTGGCACAACGCATTCTTGTTGTCCAGTTACCGTTTTATTCCCAGAGGTCCTCAGCTGCCAACTACGAAGGCCTCAGGAGAAACTCAGATGTCAAGCGATGCAACCAGCTTCACAGTAGTACAAAGCTGACTGAAAGATATGTGTATAAATCTTAGAATTATTTTAAGGTATACATGATAAATAGCATATTAAGCTGTCGATAATGTGAAATTTTGGAATGCGCTCTTTAAAGGCAATACGGGGAACTTAATGTAATGAAAAAACTACTCGTAGGAACGAGTTGAAATATTGCATGTGCCCATAAAACGGTCCTTTAATTTATACGAAATTTAAGAATGTTGGAATTTAAAACTTTTTAAACTCTAATTTCGTCATTTTTTCACATATTAAAAATTACCTTTTCATGTTATATATGTATGCAAAATTTAAGTATACCTTGTATTTTCAAAACAAAAAGAATATAGGAAATTAACATGAATAAAAATTCAAAATTTTAAGACATGATTAAAAATTCAAAATTTAGTTTTAACATTAGAAAGTCAAAATTTTGTTAGTTCATAATTTCGAAACAAATAGATTTAAATTACTGAAGCTGGGTTTCCAGGAATAGCTTTTGATGTAGTTTTAAATTTTTATGAGAAAAGTAAGGGTTGCCATTAGAAATTTTGAAGTATGCTCTTATTTCGCTCATTATATGTCCCATTAGGAAATTTTTAATTCAAAAATCTTTAGCAGCATTTTCAGCCATTTCAAATTATATCTTTTTTTATAATTGTACGATGACTGATACCAGAATGAAGTGGGATGTCTCTTTTTTTTTTCGCGACAAATTAAACGTAGAAACAAACAAAAGAATTTTTGAAACATAATTATAAATATAGTAATATAAAAGAAATACAAGGAAAAAGAGCAAGTAAACTCGAATAGAAAAGAAAAATGCAAAGAACGCAAACGAGAGGAAACAAAATAAAAATATATGCCAGAGAACGCCCTCAAAACAAAACATAAACGCTACAAATGCTGCAGTTTCGATGAATAAGCGCTTTCAAGAAGAGAAAATTTTGTGTCTCTTCATAATGCATTTCATATTATTTCAGCTGATGACCTGAAAGTTGCGACTTTTTCAGACCGTCCTCGTAGCATTGTTGAGTAAAATTCTCTTCACAAATTGGCATTCAGAAGGAATAAAAAATTTCGTGTTTGTAACTTAGAACAGTATTATTTCAAGAGTTCACATCATTTCAATGGTCACTTAGAGAAAGATTCCTGGATTGATATGCAGTTTTGTAAGGACCATTAGTCTAAAATAATGACATTTATAGCTTCGTAGGTAGCAATAGAGTAGAACTTTTTTTCTCCAAAATATTGGTATCTAAAAAAATTATAATTGATTAGGATTTTCAGCAATTCGAAAAAAATGGACTGTTATTTATTAATCATTTTTTTATTGTCTCAAGCAACATAAAATATAATTCTTTATGACATTCAGAATATTTTTTAGATCAATATCTCTGTGCTATGGTCTAAAAAGTATATAACAGGAAAGCTTAATATCATGTAATTATTTGCGAGCAAGACTTTTCTTGTTCGAAAATCCGCTACTTCTTAAATATTCAGTTTCTGGGAATTCCAACGGTATAATTTAGAAGGCAGACTGTTGTTTTTCATGCATTGGTCCCAAATGACTTGGGAATCCACTTGTGGCGAGCATAGATAGAGACAATGCCACTACTGTTTTGTTTTCTGGCGTATAAGGTAAACCAGTAGTCAGAACAGTTTCCATTGAAGCAAAAATGTGTAAAACTTCACAATCATAGTCGAATTCACCTCCTCCACCACAAAGTAATGCTTTCACAATATGAAAATGACTGATAGCGTCATGGAGAAACATTCAGTTTCTTTTTCTGGAAACAGATCTTCGGATATTTGCTGTAATCATTACTGAAGCATATATCGTACCGAGCATCATTAAAAGATGTCTCTGATATGGCGTCATTTACATCATCAGCATTAATTACTTCACTAGCTGAAGTGGCACTACAGGGTTTTCCTAGATCAAATCCATCATAGAAGACATATGTTTCTGCATGATTTATACGTATGCTCATGCCAGTTAGCAATTTTCGAATATAACTTCTGTTTTGGTGCCCAAGACTTTCATGCCATAATTTCAAAGCCTCGCATTTTGTAGTATTTCTAATTTGAACTGGACTCTCTGAAATAACAACTCTCGCAGACAGGATATCTAAACAATCTTTCCAGAATCAAATTGCAAGTCTGCATAAATTAAACATGCATGTCAATTATTTCTACTTTAACACTATGTTAGCTGCATAGAATATGGATGCCGTATCACATTTGGAACATACTAAAACATTTTCATATGAGCATCATACCATTTTCCATGGCTATATATTTCAATATTTATTTTACCAAATCCATATGCATAGATATAATTATTATCAGGAAATAATATCTGAACAGGCAAGGGGAAATGTTTATGTGCAAGGAAAGGCTGTCGCAGTCCTGTGATGAGACTCGGCAGAATCACAGATCCAAATAACTGATTGAGTATTGTTTGCACGAGTAGTATATGCACCCTTACACTTATATTATGAGAATTTGTCATTGAGCTTTTTCTTTGAACAATTTTTGCATAAATATGCACTTACATTTAAAAGACTTATTTTGTTCAAAACTCTGGATTTAATATGATCTCCAAATATACTTTCGAGTTGAATTATCTGCAGTTTTCATAGCTTCATGCTTAAAGGCAGGAAGGCAGCTGCAAAAGCACCGTAGTTCAAAAAAAAACAATAGATTTAGCTATCTAATCAATAGTACAAAATTTTTCAACTAAATTTTTTTTTGTTCGCTTTTTGAATTCAAAGAATTCCAATTCTAAATGCTAAATTCTAAATTCTAATTCTCTATGCTGAATTCTTGGAATTTCGTACCCATTGCATCATGCATCAATGTGGATAAATTCGGTGTTCATATTCATGCATATTTTTTCGAAATTTGCTGCATGCGTGGCTTTGCTGTCTTGAAAGAAGTGAGTCGTCAATGGATAAGCTTTTGAATACTACTTTGCTAAAAAAACTAATTAATTTGCCACAAATGCACATTGCATTCTAATATGTCATCCCTAAATCAGTAACAGATTAGTTCAATGTACTCTCGCAATGAGAATTCCTGCCTGTGCATTCTCATGCCGCCAATCAAATACGTTCTCAGCATATTCACATAGATTAGTATTCCTATTTATTGAATTATTCGATGTGCATCTTCAGTTGCCATTTCAACTTTGAAAATGGCAAGTGCAAAGACTATTACTGCTACAATGGCAAGTGCTATGACTGCTACAAATGAAAATAGATAAGCCACTTCTAGCTTATCCAGTTATATTTGTAGCAGTCATAGTGTCTCGATATTCACTGTTAGGTCTAATTACCTCAACCTAAAATTTCCATTAAGTTCTTCCTTTCAAAATGGCAAGCTTTTATTTTTTCGCTCGGATTTAAATTTAAAATATGTTTGGGTTCATAATGTATAAAGATTATCAACAGTGGTTTAACGTAAGGTTTAAACATAAGAAAAGCAGAAAAAGACACACAGAAAGGATATCTAATCAAAAATACGTTAATTCAGCATTCAAATAAGAAAAAAAAAAGAATTACAGTCTCTCTTTAAAGCTTTCTGTCTTCGGATCTCTACACCTTTCTAAGGACTTGGACAAAAAAAAAACATCTTGTAAAAAGCTTAAATCTGGATGTTTTTTTTTAAATTATAAAGAATATATATATATATATATATATATATATATAATTATATACATATAAGTAACCAAAAATATAAGCATTATGTAATTAAAACCTATTACTGAAACAATCTAAAATTAAAATTATTTTGGAATCGAAACTAAAAAATTATTTTTGAATCAAACTAAAAATCAAAAAAAGAACAGAAAAAGCGCCATTGTATTCAGAGAGCGCAAATGCAGCTACTACTAAAACACAGAATCAAGACAATTAGTAATAAAAACCAAGTTAATAGAAAAGAAAGGATAAAAATTAAACCAAATAAAATAAGAATCCGGCCTGAAGACTTTCTCAAGGGTCGCCCTCAGGCTGGGATTCAAAAATAAGGGATTTTTTCTGTGAGGAATACAGACTAAAATTGTCCAACAGTATTGATTCCTCGTGACCCGAAAATCCCCTGAAATTAGGCCTAAGAGATACATCATTTTTATAGAAAAGAAACAAAACACTAAATTAAAAGAATACGACCACTAATAAGCAAAAATACAATAACATAAAATAACCATATGATAACTCTCACAAACCAGTTATTAAAACAAAAAGGAATGAACATACCACCAGCAGGCAAAAATTTTTTTTAACATAAACTGTCCCATTTTTTGTTTCCCGCGCTGTTTTTGCTAACGCCATTCAAGGTAAAAATAATTGGAGGGTCTCAGCACATCTATTGAGTTAGTTAATATTCAACGCTCTATATGTCTATTTTTATATATGTCTATTTATTTAAATATGTCTATTTTTATTTTAGGTAAAGGATTAATTCCAAAGGATATATATATATATATATATATATAGTGGGAGGTCAATTTTTTTGTAACTAATCAAATTTTTTTGTTAAAATCTATGATTAGGAAAAGACACACTTCGAACACAAAGGGAAAAAAAGAGACCAAGAAGGCACATTCAAAGTTTGGACATTTTGAAAAGGGAGAAGGGTGCAGATTCTGAGGAACACGCGATATTTCCCACAACTCAACAGTTAAATTGAAGTTTGAATTCAAGTAATTAAAAGAAGAGTTTATAATAGAAATAAATTGAATGTATTGCATATGGGGTAGTCTCAGAATTCATGGGCCAAAGTTTGAAGGTACTAAAATACCCATAAAGAAGCATTTTTTGTTAAAAAAAAAAAAAGAAAAGAAAAGAAAAGAAAAAAAATATGGGATCGAAAATAAAAAGCGTGAATTGGAAATGAAGCGGAAGAATAAAAAAATGCTAACGAAATTAAAAGGAAGCGCTTTACTTGCATAATATCAGCATAAGGACGCAAATATACCAGCTTCTTTACAGGCAAAAATGCTTCTTTACAGGCATTTTACCTACCCATTATGTTTGTCCATGAATTCAGCCCTGTCTGTAAGTATAAAGAGAAAGAGACACAATTTAAGTTGAATTTTATCATTTCTGTCAAATGAAATCGCTACCTATTCTATGGTTTAAGGATATTGCGTATAAAGTCACTCCATTCAACGCATACTTCTCCTTTGAAGAAGTCGTAGTATGAAAGGGAAGGGACCATTCTCCTCCCCGAATATTAAGCGATTTATTTGCGTATAGGAAGCAACATAATATCCTAGATGTTTGTGTATCTATAATAGTCTTTCCAAACTGTAAAGTTCGGAAATTTATATTATATATGAACAAAAGTTAACATACCATCTCTTTAACAGTCAATGATTCTATGGTTCTTCAAGGAGAAAACAATCCATTTGTATTATTTGATTGATATCATATGCTATATTAAAAAATGAAAAACAGGATGCATAATGCACACACACATTATATATTTCATATTTCACCGCTTCATATTTTTTACTCTTGTCTGATTTCGTGTCGTGTCATTCAAAATGTTGGTGAATTCATCAACCGATTAGCTAAACTTCTTCTCTGTTCCTGGAAATAATGCCAACCACTTTCGGGCAATCACAATTTATTTTTTTGTGAGAAAATTTGAATATATACGAAATAAACTATTTTTGCTTTAACCCGTCATTTAGATAGATTTTTTTTGTTGCATTCATCATCTTCGAACAATGCAAAAAAAACAAAAAAAACAATTATGCATATTCAGTATCACAATCTGCTTGCTTATTAACATAAATAAATAAATAGTGATCGAATTTTGTATTCCTTCGGGAGTCGTCGGAACCCTCTCAGTGCACCGCTTTCAAATGTTGAAAACTGCCTTATTTGGAACATTTGATAACCTAATTTCTTTTAAATATTTGTACTGTGAAGTATGCAACTTTTGTTGTAATGATACAAGCTAGATTTAGGAAATCAAATTTTTCAGAAACCGCTTAGCGGCTGTAGTTGATAAACAAACATTTGCATTTAGTTATCATCCAGTAAATATTTTAACAAAAACTGATAAACAGTCCTTGTAATAGTAAAAAAATAGTGTTTTGTGCTATTTTAAAATAAATTGCAAACTAAGTTATAATATTCACAGTGAGAGAATTGTTTGGCTTTAATTTACTAAAATAACTCATAAATCATAAATTCTATATATAGAATAGTAAGATAGATTTATTTTTCTATAGATAGATAGTTAGAAAGACTTTTTTTACTATAAAAGTTGCTACGTAAACTACTTTTTACAATAAAAGTTGTTGGTCAGCAAACATTTGTCTGTAATAGAATAGATCAGAAAGCAATTACAATAACTATCAGGCCAAAACAATAATAATGTTAATTAGTAAAAACATAAAGATATAAGAGACATGAAATATTAGTTTCTAAGCTAAGGCTACTTGCTTTGGCATCAAAATTTAGGTACTGAAGGAAGACAAAAGGACACAGCATATATGGATTCCAACACTATGCATGATTGTGAAATTTAGAATCAATCAACACTTTTTGATGCTAGAAATTTGGAACTAGGAAAAAGTTTCTCCAGTTGTACCAATGACATAATTTGAATATGCTTATTATTATTTAAGGTGCATTGTCTAAAAGGCCGATTACATCTTAAAAATTAATAAATTACTCACAAATCTATCGCTTTCTTTTATTAAAACTATTTCTTTTTCACTATGTATTAGAAAAATGCTTCGGATATTCAAATATGACAACTTTTTCTTATTTAAATTCCAGGTATGTCTTGATGTCTTATTCAAATTTTCTTCTGTTGACAACGTCATAGATAACACAAACAACGGTAAAAGTATTGGACACATATTACTGTTTTCACATTAAAGCTATCCTTTGATGAGGAAAAGCAAAACACTTTTTAATTGGGAAGACATTTTTTGCTAGGATGACTTTTCTTTATTTTATTGTGCAATTTTTCCAACTTTTTAAAACATCCAGTAACGCATGATATAAGACATAAAATAATTCTACAATCAATTGCTAAAGCTATCTTGATTTGGTGATTTTCTATAATTTTTATAATAGACATTTTTTAAATATGTAAAAGCAGATTTTGTGCTAATGTTGATGATGATTTTCTCAAAAAAAAAAATAGATGAAATGCATAAAGCAGCAACGGAATAAGAATTTTGATAACACCAAAGTACAGAATTTTTGTGATATTGGACATAACTTCTCATTAGGAATGCATTGTACTGTTTTGTATGAACGATATTTCCTACTCTCAAGCAATGAACTCCACTTTTACGTTAAAATTTTGGTTGCAAAATTATTTTGGTGTATCATTAATAGAAAAACAAGAATCTTTTAAAGAATTAGGAAAAATTGAATGACATTTTTAATAATCAGATATAGAAATATCCAAAACAAAAAATCCAATGAAAGATTTTTAGTGCAAAAAAGTTCATTCTGGAAACAATCTTCCTTTTTTTTTTTTTTTTTTTTTTTGTATCATTTGTATGTGGCTATCCCTTTCTTTTCCTGAAAGACATATGATTGATTTTCTCATGCCCACTACTTTTTCCTGCAGGGTCTGAAAAAAGCTGTTTTAATTCTAATCCTTTCTGTTTATATATGAAAATGGCACGTTTTATTGAAATTCTTTCCAGAGAGAAAACTGCATCGCGAATGGAGATGCGAAGGACGCGGTGTAAAGAGCGGAATAAATACAGAAGAAAAAAAAAAGAGTGGAAACTCCTGAGAATCTCCCATCCCAGCAGGATATTTAGACGAGTCTTGCAGTCCCGAATGACCACTGCACGACATTTTTGTCAAGGGTGCCGGACACGGGGGACTAGTTATAAACTACCTAAAAAAACCACTCCGTTGCCATGGCGACCGTATTCCCCTGGGCGTCCCCAGCTCTATACAGGAGGGAGTTTTTATGTCGGGCCGGGCATCCGGCGTCCCATCATCCGTCTAATGGGCCAAAGTGCCGATTACCCGGTGGAAGAAGATGGTTAAGGGATGGGACTTTTTCTCGCATATAAAACGTGTTTTATGGGGCTGGCGTGACTCCAGCGGTGACGCCTTTTTTTCCTTCTTACATGTATTTTGCATTATGGCGATTTCTGAATTCGGGGAAGAAAAAACTTTATGGCAACGTGAATCGTTCGCGGAATTGACGAATGGTGCGCTGCGATCGCATTTCATAATCGCTCGTTTAAGATTCGTTGCTCACACAGGCGCCGATCTAAAAGAATGGAGACCTGAACTGGGTCGTCGTTTTCAAATCACTAGATTTATTCCATCAAGAAAAACTTTTATAGTTAAATGGTTAACATATGAAATCGATTTCATCCGCTTTATCGTCAGATGTCACAATAAACAAACAAAATGTTAGATTAGATTGCAAATTAGACACAAAAACAAAGCAGATTTGGAAACTAGGATTTTTCAGTGAAATTTTATCGATTTCTAACTCGCTGAATGCTATAGGAAAGGAGGATGAGATACCGCTGCAAATAGCGAACAAAAGGAGAAACATTTTAGTTCACATTCTGGTTTCTAAATGTGAAGTATAAAATAGATCTGTATTCTTACTTCTCTTTCTAACACGTATACGCTGCAAACGGACATCACGAATGAATCTTCTATAGAATCCAACAATACTTTTTTCAGAAAAATTTTAAGTTAAGGTTTTTGCACATAAAATATATTTATCAATTATCCACAAAATCTCAAAATTCCCCGACACTTCACTGTTATTTTTACATGTTGCAGGGAATGGTAAAAACTGCATCTTGCCAATTTGGATATAGGTTTTTAAAAAGAAAAAATAAATAATGGTTAAGATTTTAATGTTTTCAGCAGATTCAGAATGAGTGGCTTAAATTTTACTTGTTCGACAAAATGAGGTTTGACTGTCAGCTGGAAAAAAAGTGAAGAAATACATTGAGTTTTTATTCTCACTATTTCTGTAAAACATCTCATTCAATTTCAAAATGGTTGGCATACATTAGTAGAACATAGAAATTGGTTTAAAATGTATACTAACGTAGTATATTTTGTTGCAAAGTACCAGGAACAGCTTTTATAAAAATTTCGATGCTTTTCGATTCTTAAAAAATATTAATCTTTCTTTTATATAGTCAAAGTAGTAGTCTGAATAAATATCGCATGCCATTTTTTTTACAGGAATATGTGTATTTTAGTGGGTCAGGAGCAGAGCGCTAGAATGATATGAAAGTTTGAAGAGCTCTATGGTGTTCCAGTCAAAATTACATCATATTAGTTCCATACCAAGTTATCTTCATACTATTTTTGAAGAGACATTAATATAACTCCTCTGAACTAGTAGGAGACAAAATTAGCAAATTTCCTTCTATTTTGCAAAATGAATCATAAAAGGTGTGAAGAAAATATGAAATTGCGGAACTTTAATATGTTTGTTAAATATTATAAATGGATATTAAACGTGTGGGAAAGTAGTCAATAAATATAAGAGAGATATAAGAAAACAAACCAGTTTTGTCGTTCTGAAAAGAAGAAAATGGTAAATCCCTTTGAATCTCGAAACATATTGTAACCAGATCGCAGTCATTCATTTGATATTATAATTGCATAGTAATGCTGAATGAAAAATGACAGCGTGGTAAAATCAACCTGGAGTGCAAGAAAGTAGCTGTTTATTTTTATCAATACAAATATGCAAGGGGAAAGTCAGTTAACTTTCCATTTCTTCAGCATAATCCAGCTCTTCTTTCTCCCTTTTTGCTGAAACATTTGTTCACTGATATGATCAGCATCCTTTCTTAAAAACTCTACAATAGTTTCAGGAAGAGAGTCAGTGAATGAATCCGCTTTGAAATTTCGGATAAATGGTTGAGTATTTAATTATATCTCCACTAGCTGAAGCTGCCAGTAGAGAGGTCTTGCAGGTTCCCATTTCTGGTTTAAAAAAAATGTATGCAAATGCCGAGTTCAGCTTAGTTTAGTTATATTAACATCCTGTTTTAAAGCAAAACTAGGGCTATTTTGGGACGGATCTCCTAATTTTGAACCGTCGAGATGACGGAGATGACACCTGAGCTGGCACCCCCTCTCCAAAATTCCACACCAAACCAGCTGGAGAACGTTTAGCACCGACGGATTTACATTTGACGGTTCTTCACTGGAATCGGGTCCCGAGTCTGAAACTTTCCAGTTCTGAAGCCGAGATTTTACCACCAGGCGACCATCAAGTGGTTTGTTTGCATCCTACAAACACCATTACCAGATAAGTTTTGTCTGATATCCATCCAAAAATATTCAGGTACTGTTGGTTATTCTCCAATGAATTAGTACACAATAATGTTGTAAAAACCTCACCTTGTCAAATTATATATTAAGAAATATTTTTTTCATACAAAAGGCTGTCTTTATATTTAAATTTACTGAAACACAATTTCTTCAAATAAAAACGTCAAATTTCAAATACATTTTCTAAATCTCCAGATCGGAACAGCTCATGTGCATACAACATTTTATAATTTTTAACAAACGGTTAATGAATTATAAGCAACTGAAATTGTCAACTCTTAATGTTTTATTTAACCTAATTTTTTTCCCAATTTCCAAATTTTTTCAATATATTTCAAGAATAATAAATCTTTGAAAAATAATTCTTCTTTACTCTAATAAAAAAGACAAATTTATGCATTTTTAAAAATTCTTAAAGTTTATTTAATATATTTTTTTTAATTTATAAGTCAAAAATGTTTGAATGGAAACTTTCAAAAATATTTTTGCTAATCGAAGAAGTAGGTCCTGAAACCTCCCTATTTCAAATTTTATCCATCTTTTCCAAATAGTTTTTAAGATATGCAAAATTTTACAAAAGGATTTTGTGGTAGAAATAACTGATCCCTAAAATGGAACTGAAAACAAAACATGTTTTTCAAAGTTGCGGATGTGTCTGACTGACTCAAATACCGGGTAGAGATATGGAAAAAAAAAAAAAAAAGAGTCTGAGGAATTTTTTTTTTAACATTTCAGTAAAAAGTAACAGTAAATTTTACAGATCGAAGCATGAAACTCTGTAAGAGCATAGAGGGATTTAAGAAAAATATTTTACTGTTTGATACTATTTTGCTAAGAAGGGAGTATAAAAATTTAATTTTTAAAACTTTTTATTACTTTTTTAAGAGAAAGTAAAGTGTTTTCATGCGTTTGGGTGTTTTATTACAAACAAATATGCTAATAGAAGTATATGTCTAACTGCAATAGTTAAATGGCTTTTCCACTTTTTTTGGGACACCCTGTATATAGATGTTCTTCTACATTTTACATATTTTTAAGAAGTTTCATACTATATTTATATAATAATACTAGTTTTATAGAGATTCAAGTTGAATGACATATTTTCCTTAAATTCGGCTTTTATAGATTATTAACAATAAGAAATGTCCGGATACATTTGTAGGATTGCATAAAGGAAAACTTGCCACGAATAATGTAAAATGATTTTAGACTATAACAGTGTCCTTGCGGAGCCGCACGTAATGCTGATGAAGTCTAAGCCATTCTGTAACTAAAATTAAATTCAGAAAACGGAATTAAAACAAGAAAATATAGAATTAAATTTGCGCATTGATTCTTCTCCACGACAAAGATATCGATTGTAAGAAAAATAATTATTATGATCCTTGAAACATTAATTCTCGTTCGGTCAATTCTCGCCAATTGCAAATAGCAACTTAATTTGGCCATTCAAGATCGGAAAAACATGCTATAGGCTAATTAAGTAGTATTCCAAGGAAAATGAAACATTTCTTCCTGTTTCCGGATGCAAACTTTCAATGTCTTTGAACTCAGGAGGGAAACAATTTAGCAAGATTCAAAAAATGTTGTGCTTGGGCATTTCTTGCTTTAAATTCGGGAGCAAGTTTTTGATTATTATTAGAAAAAAGGGAAGTAATGACAAGCCCAGAATGTTAAATGCAGAAACTTGGTTTTCATTCTAAAAATTTTACAGGCAAATTGACTATCATCTAAAAGTTTCTCAAACGCCGCAAATTAAATTAGACATTCAAAATAAATTCTATTAAAATGGTAATCATTTATCCTATCTGATGGTGCATCGATTTTTACTTTATCGTATACAAAGTAAAGAAAAAGTATTGTAAACATCAAAAAAATTTAAACTCGACATTTTGATGAATTTCCTCGTTTTGCCCCTCTCCCGATCTTGAAAACTCATCTTTTGGAAAAACATCTGTCTGTTTGTGACAAAATCATTTTAAGCTAAACGGATGAAATTTGATGTACGGTCTTCACTCCAAATTTATAGATTTCGGTCAAATTTTTGGAAAATCCGTTCAAAGGAAGTCTGTCTGGCTGATTGTTCGAATCTATGTTAACACGATAAATACATAAAAAAGAAAACTAGACAGATGAAATTCGGTATATAACTTTAACTTTTATAATGTTGACACCTATCAAATTTTAAGCGAATTCTAACAAGGATTTGATCGTCTGTCAGTCTGTACTTTCAGAAACATAGAAACTTAAAAAAACGAAATGACTTTAATGTATCAATTTTCATATAGCATTTTGTGACTACAAGTGTAGCAATGTATCAACATTTTGATTGAATCGGTCGTGAAGAACATGCCTAAGACCCAAATTCGTTTTCCGGATATTATTATCCGCATACCAAAAAAACCTCGCCAGGGTTCACACGATAGATTCAATAAAATTGCTAAATTCACGCCAAAGCTTAATATTTTGTAACTATTGTATATCAAAACTATTGTATTTGTAACTATAGTATGCCATGCAAGGCGTTGGAATAACGTGTTAAAGCATGCGAGGAAGTTTTGGGAAGATTACTCCCGCTGGGGTTTTTCTTACGAATATCAAAAATGAAGATGTGAAGATAAAAATCACTCAGAACAAAATAAATTAGAACGGAGTTAAGAAAAAAAATTCTACATTGAATTTAAAAATTCGACATCCAAGTTGTACATTGAATCCCCATTAGGAATACATCGCGAATACGCACATAAAATTTTATTTTATAGCTATAGAAATTAATCGTTTATTTATTTCGACACGATCCATTCTTCCGAGATAATCTCACATCAAAAGAGAAGAAATTCTACTTTAATCAACAACTAAGTGGCTAGTGTCCGGTTGCTCCGGGAGAAAAATTACATATTTCAGGGGTATTTAATATCCCTCATTTGCTTCTACCGGGCGCTGTAATTAAAACGGCTGCCCTTCGACATGTTTCGTACCTCATCAAAGTCGCATTCGTCTCCGTCACCGGCATTAATTGATGCATCTCGGCCTTATGCTGGGAGGGGGGGGCATCAATGACTGCTCCCTCCCTTCCTACAGAGACCAGGAGATATTTGAAACAGAATACCCGTCGCAGATTTTGAAACCCGTGCCTAAAGCGTAAGAGATCGGATGTACAAAATTTCGCCCCAGTATTTCCCTGAATAAGGCTTGTTAAATTGTGGGATGGTAGAAAATTATTGCCCGTACATCGAAGGTGTAAAATAAATCAATTCATGAAAACAAGTCACAAAAGCGAAAGTTACATTGGAAAATACAGAACCGGAAATTTCTTCGGAAATCTCATACATCCTTAAAGGTGATACCTATTTATCAGACATCTAAAAATTATTCAGGAAAAATATCAAAATGCGTTCAACATTTTTGTTCAGCATTGTTGATCCTCTTTGAATCAGATAACTAGCAATTTCGAATGCCTGGATTACAATTCCCGCAAACATATGTATATCAGATGGTAATGGTGTTGGTTTTTGCAGACGGTGGATAATAATAATTTACAAAAATTAAATTTTTATACGATCCCCGTAGCGGAAAAGTGTTAATGAGTGAAATGTATATGTCTAATGATAATAAGAAGCTACGAATTCATTCTTTGGAAAGTTAATCATTTATTACATAAAAAAATTAAACTCGTTTTTTTAATTAATTCATTAAAAATATTTTACTTTAATTATAATTTATTTTCTGGTCTTCAATTTGTAATTCATTATTATAATTATTATGGAATTTTTTCGTCAGTTTTTTTTTTTTTTTTCAAATTCATAATCGGATAGCACAGCTCTTAGGGAATCAAAACTACAAGAAATTAATCGATTAACTAGTAACTGATTTCGGAAAATATTTTTTTTCTTGATTTGTCTCATTTTTGTAAAAAATGAGACAAATCAGGAAATAGAGAATATAGTGATAAAGAAAAATCGAATATCTGAAACTAAGCAAAATCGATATATCAAAAAATAACAATCTTCCCAAAGGGAATCTTTATTTTTGCCTCAAGCATTTTTACTTTATTTGTGGATAAAAAGATGGAACAATATACATACATATTTTTTAGTTTTCACGCATAAATGCTATTTTTTTTTAATATTTAATTCTAATAATTACTGTTTTAAGTCATTCTCTTTAGAATAACAGAGAGGCATTTTTAATAATCACTCAGCATTTTTACTTTTAATTAATTTAAAGATTTGGTATTCCCCCCCCCCCCCCATAATTTAGAAAAAAAAAAAACAGTGTGTCTAAATCTTTTTTACCCAAACTTTTATTATTATTATTTATTCAAAAACAAACTGTGCTTGAAACAGAGTGAAAATTTTGAAATAACAAAATTAAATTTGTTTTCACGTATCAGAAATAGATCAGAGCATTCAACCCATTAAGGGGGGAGGGGGTTTAGATCGATTCATTCCCAAATCAGAAATGAGTATACCAGGAATTATGAGAGTCAATACTATATAGAATTGCTATAAACGAATGTCTGGGTATAAAGCGATTGTATTTTTTTAAATATTTTACATATCATAATCAGTGATACATAAAAATAATGCAACGCACTCTTTTTTTTTTTTTTCCGATTACAAATATTCGATGCGTTAATCTTGCTTCACACTTCAATATCTAATTTTTGTAAGTTCGTTCCACGCATTTGCAGGTTTTATTTTACGCTGCCAGTGGTGCTTAATGTAGCACTGATACGTTCTTTAAAATCATTAACAGGTTTTGGCAAGGGGGGCTTATAAACAAAGTCTTAAGTGTAATCCATAGAAGGAAATCGTGTTAGGTTAGAGAAACCGGTAATTTCATCACGAAAAGTAAGCGAGCCTATCCAATCCAGGGCTATGAAAGCTCCTCATTTAGATAGGCTACAGCATCTAAATCATAATGGGATCCTGTTCCTGCACAGTTGGGGATGCTCAGATGACTGTCACCGAACGTCGTTTGAAACAGAATTCGGTAGCTTTTCTTTATTTTCATGCATACATATTTATATTAAGTGTTATAATTCTGAAAAGACAAATCCAGTCTATCATTTATTATATCCCTCACTTTCTCCCCCTCTGCTGCTTTGGAGCATGTTTTATTTCTAGAACTATACACGCGATCAATAATTTAAAAAAAAATATTTGCATCAATTAATTTCAAATGTTTATTTATCTCTTTTATTGTGACTTCATTAGCTAAGGTAAAGAAGAAAATAAATTCCTTTTTATGAAAAGGGTCATTTGAAAATCTAGAAAATCTTACAATTAAACCATATGTCATACAGGCGGTGCAGTCCCAATATTCTACGAAAATAAAAGTAGACCAAACTAAAACTCTTTGCACAATATGAGCTAAATTGTTCGTCAAAAGACAATATCGTCTTAAACGATGCAGAGAGACATGCAAAAGAAGGATCACCAAATCCTGCAACTCACTTTTAGAAAGGCATTAACAACTGGCCGGCTAATTTGCTGTTTAATAAAATAGTCACGTTTCATTTATTCTTAAAACTTTTAATTCGTCATCTTCGTTAAAGGACTAAGAAAAGAATGGGAGGGGAAAAAAATAAGTCCACCCCACTGCGCACACACACACACGCACATGTAAAGCTTAATTGCCTCCCTCCGTAAGCACCGTTGCCACAAAACGATGTAATATCTTAAACGAAAAATTCATTGAGGCGTAAGTCTTTTTAACCCTAATCCTGAACGCTCATCGCTTTTCAACTTAGGGGATGATTCCACCCCTTCCTTCTATTCCCCCCCCCCGACATGGTGGATAAAACAAATACCGCCGCCTTATTTCCGTCTTCCTTTCATTTATTCCTTCACTCCTCTCTCCCCCCCTCAACAACTCCCTTCCCTCCCCTCTTCGTTCCTTCAATTTCCTCTTTTTGTTGGTCTGTTGATAGATCATACGAGAGTTTAATTTCTATCCGCATCTCGCTCCTTTCTTTCAAGTTTCTTAGTTGGAAATTTTGTGGGGATTCTCTTCAGCCTCCCCCGTCTCTCTCTTTTTTTCCTTCTTTCTTTCCTTTAATTTTCTTTTACTTTTGTGCAGAAAGGGGGGAGAGCAAGTTACTATCTATCTGGGTTATTGAACTGACATTCGTCTGTAGTCTTATCACACTCATTCTTTTCTGCCTCTGCATCTCCCTCCCCCTCAAGTTTTTGGGAAGAAAATACCGAAGAGAAATTCCACCTTTTACTTCCTCTCTCTTTCACTCTTTTTTTCGCTTTCACTTTTGCTTCTTTTCTCTGCCCTCCCCCTACCCTTTTATACTTTCGCTTTCATCAGGGGAAAATTCTCTCGAGGGCGAACGCAACTTCGTAAATTATGATCCATTCTTCGAACATCGGCAGAGTAAACCGGAGGAGATGGGAAAGTTTGTCACGTTTCTCCGTCGTCCCATCTTAAGGCTGTCGCCCACCATTTCGGATAGAAATTCCTTAACAGATGACATAGAATCCGGGGAGAAAAATAATAACAAAATTGGCCAGATCGCAGAATCGAAAATCCTCGTGAGTAGCAACTCTTCAATTGAGAAAAAAATGAACAGAGCTGCATGATATATTTTTAAAAATTATCTTTTGTCTTCTATTTTTCCAAAATTTCTGTACTCAATTTCAAATGTGAGTCTCTCTATTTCAATAAAAGTTTTGTGAACTTTTAATTTATTTGGTATACATTTCAAAATGAAATTATGCCGATTCCAATATATATAGAATATATATTTCCTCTAATATATATTTCATCACCATTTCACAATCGCATTGTTAATGATTGAAGTTGCCGTTCAGTGATATCCATTTATTCCTTCATAATTATTTAGAGTTTGACATGGAAGAAGGTGGCAAAGGACTCATCTCTCCTGGGATGAAAGAAGTTGCGAATGCGATGAAACTTGTTGGGGACTGCGATTGATAATCTTCATCATCCTAATTACTCTTGAAGATTTTGTTTTGCAGTCTCACCAAAAGCTACTGCAAAGATAAATATGCAACTCCTAGACATTGCTTAAATGGATGGGAAAAGAAACCAATAACAATAACAAAATCCAGGAAAAGGAATCTATCTCATTCAAGATAGATATTTTATAAAGAAAACTGAAATATTACAAAAATTCCTCTTGAAGGATCTTCCTTTTTTTGGCATCTCAAGAGAAGCTATAAAAAAATCAGAAAAGCGAAATTCCTGATTTAAACAAGATCGCAGCAGCAAAGTTTGATTCGTCTTCAAAACAATATTTAATGTCAAAAATATTGTAAATTTCATTTAAAAAAATTCCTTTACTTTCTCAGAGCATGGAGGAAAATAATTGTTTCTCTCCTGAAATCCAACACCTTTTTTTATAAAATCCTGATCAGTTAGTTTTAGAAGTATTATTAATAAACCAATTGAATGCATTATCTCTGTTTTAGAAGTATCGAAAACAGACACAACCGTTTAATACTGTTTCATTTGGAAAACTGGAAAATGCTTATCAACTGTAAAGCAGCCTCGGAAGGAGTTTTCAAGCAGATTGTGACATCTGATTTACATTTGTCTATGGAATGAAAGTCTTTGGCTACATCTGCCTAGAGGGGCAGATTTTGGTATGAATTCGACCCAATACGAATTCATACAACACATGATCACATCTTTGGATCACTCTTTGGAAACATTTTTCCCAACGAAAAGAAAGAACGATTTGCAAAAACTGAGATACTCTAAGGATCAAAATAAGAGAGCTTTAATATAAAAAGAGACCTTTTTTCGAAAAAAAACAGAGAAGGCCAAGAACAGTCTGCTTCCGTAATTATGCATTATCGTCACAGGAGCGTCTACGGGAGTAGAGAAACAGCTCAGAATCTCAATTACAAAATCCCTGCGATCCAATCAATCAAGTCGCGACAAGGTGGTTGACGGAAATGCGCAAGGAAACCAAAAGTTTCGAAACAAAGAAGGTTAAATACAGACTAACTACTTCGGTTTATATAAGGTATATTCAAAAGAAAAGGATATTTTTATTGCGATGATATTTAATTGCATAGAGCAGATGCGTTTACCGTTAGAGCAAAGAATGATATCATTCCGATTTCTTCACTGTCCAGTAAAGATCAGAAAAGCGATGCTCCGTTTTTTTTTTTCCGACGAAGAAGGATCTCTTCCATATTAACTCTCTATAATAATACAGCATATTACAGAGGCAGCAGCAAGCCATCAAATCAAAATCAGAGGCAAACAGTTGATACTGTAAGACCAATCTATGCCACATAAGGCTAAGACGATCCTTACAACCAAAATTTTGATTGAATATGCTCAAATATTTTGTGTACAGCCCCGATAACTCGCATATCTTCGGTCATTTAAAAGAATCAGTGAAAGGTCAATAACAAAAAAAAGAAAAACAATGTAGCAGCCTAGATCGGTCCGCAACCTGTAGGCATCCTAAATGTGGGGAATAGATGCCCAGAGAATCGTGTTACGTATGAAATGTGTTCTATTTTAAAATGTTTCTTTCTTATATTAATACATCCATAAAGCAGTAATGGATAAACCACGGTGCCTGCTAGAAAGCTGCCTTCTCGTGAAAGCCGGATAATACGAAAAATAGAAAGGCTTTGAAAAAATGTTGAGAAGATTATTTTAGTGTAGATGATAATTTACAAAGATTGATATATATTTTTATAATTATAAAAAAAAAACTCTTACTTTACTAAAAAATGTTTGACTCCTTTTTATTGTTTGTAAAAAAATATTCCCAAAAATTATTTAAGTCTCAGATCTGTAATCAACAGCTCAAAGAACACATAGAAGCAAAAAATCAATTTTACTCAAAAATTTGATCCCTTTTTAGTACCTAATAACAGGACTACTCGTAACTGACAGAGAACAGAGAAAATCTATATCAATAACATACTATTTATAAATATAATATCATTGATGTGACATTATTCGAATTGCAATAAAATAATTCACAAAATTGAAATAAAATCCTTTTTTTTATTTGATTATAAAATGCACTGCATTTCACATTTTCTTATATCATTAGTTCAATTCTAGGGCCACATTCTTTTCAGTAATTCTGGATAAAATAATTTTTTACTAATTGGTAGGTTTGTTAATGTCTTTCAGAGACTCAACCACACACAGCTTAGAAGAGCTCTTTGACACTGCAGCTTTTTCGATTGAATGCATTTTCCAAGTTTCATGAAAACTATTCCAGTTCCTCAGAACAAATACCTTGGGATAATAACATCCATCAGAATAGACTAAGCCTTATCGTCATTTCAGTTCGGCAGACTGTAGCCTCCAAATCAACTTTCATGGTAATAAGTGCTTTCATTATATGTATTTAACTGACCCAAAGTCATTACGCCCAGAAAGCTGTTCAACGGTTTGATATGAAAAGATTTGTCTTTAGTTTGACATGCAAAACGTGTTTCAAATTTCATGTTAATCGTCCATTTGCCAAAGGTATTTAAGAGGCTCTGTTCCACTAAGTGCAAGAAAAGCTGTTATACACCTACAACGTTTTTAGTATGCCAAGAAGTAAATATAAAAAGTATGCTTACACTACATACAAGAAAAGTGCTTTTATGTATTACTTCTCATCAAAATAGGCTGATCAATGCTAGAGAAAGCATTAAGTGGAGCTCATTTTACTTCTTTATTTTCTCATATGCCAAATATATAAAGAGAAAATACTATAATTGTAAAAAAAAAATCAGATTTTGACGAATGTCCATATTTTAGACTACCCCATGTCTGAAAAACACATTTTTGAAGCTATGCCTGTCTCTTAGTGAGTCTGTGAATGAACAACTTGGAAAAGTTTTGAGCAATACTGGTGACATTTGGCGCATGAATTTAACACTAAATCTGCAGATATCTATTAAATTTTGAATGAAATCCATTCAGAGAAAGGCTATGCGTCCGAATATAAGTTAAATTATAACTACAAAACGTAAGGAGTTAGAAAAAAAAACCCCCAAATTTTAGCATCTAAAAATGCATATGAGTATCGAATTTGGAACCAAATTTGTCAAAGGCTTGACTATCTATCGATCTATATTTTTGCTGGCATATAAACGCATGGCACAAATGAATGGCACTAATGAATACAGTTGAAGTTCTATATCAAATGTTTGCTTCAGTTGGAAATAAGGCGTTCAAGTTACAGATTTGTTTTTCTGGAACATGTATATTAACCACATGCCAGTAATTAGTGACTAAGGAAAATTGCCAAAAATCTTCATATCTATCTTTGGCAATGGCGAATGATTAAAAACCTCAAATTAGATTCACCCCAAAGCTCAAATATGGAAAACTCTGAAACTAAAACCCTAAGCACTTGTGGTGCTCAGAGTTTTAGTAATTTTATGCGTGAAAAGAAGGGGGGAGGATAATATTTTTATTAGAGAATGCGCGAGAAAGTTTAAGGCACATTACTTCTGCTAGCCTGTTGAATTAATTAATCTAAAATAACCAGTTAAATTAATAAGCTATCAAATCAAAAATCCGTATATTACAGAATATTTAAATATTAACTATCAAAATTAGTTTATTTTACTCTATGTTTTACTTTTAAAGAGGTTTTTGAGGAGGAATCGCAAAATCCAAAAACTCAAAACAATTTCTGTGACATGAATTGATAGAATCAATTTAAAAACCACGTTTTCATGCATAACAATGAAATGTTTAGAATATGCTTGATAATATGGGCATAGGAGCATTGATTACTATCTGTTGACATTGATTTCTATCTGTTGACATTGATTACTATCTGTTGACATTGATTTCTATCTGTTGAAAATTGGTTTAACATTGGAAAAGTTCAGTGATTTCAAGTAAACAAAATTCGATCATCACTACATTATTTCATGTTTATAACATCAAAACCATTTTAGTTTATTTTTTAATCTCTGAGTTAAATATAGGAAAAGGAAATGCAAATTTGTATGTTCAATTCTATAGATAATAGTTTAATCAGTTAACTGTTTTTGACTAGTATACTTGTCATAGAAAAAGTACATCTTGCGTGTCTTTCCCGTGATCTGGGCGTCCCAGGTTCGAGTTGTTACGAATTTGTATTTTTGTTTCCCTACGCAGTAAGTCACCTAGATCTCTTAATAAATGCAGAATGGATGCCAAAACAATGATCCTCAGTCTCGCCGATCATCTCGCAGATCATCCATCCAAAAAATTAAAGGTTCAGAGCATTCTAAAATCGTGGAGATAGCTTCATTAAGATTAGAAGTTATAGCGTTTGTTCTTTAACCTGCCGCAGAAACTATTAAAAGCCGAGAGATAGAGTTTTGTGAGTAGAGTAGACAGAGAGAATAATCTTTTTTCCTCTGTGATGTTTCCAACTATTAAATGGGGATCTGCTTTCTGTGTGCTGTTCCTGAGTGTTCTTCTGTCTATTAACTTTTTCGTGTAAAATAAAACGTCGTTAATTGTTACTGAGACTATTGGAGTTTTCATCTGAAAATCCATGGAGGATTTTGCTTCCCCCCATAACAATACTAAATCATGCGTCGTCGAATAAAGGGAAAAAATGTGTATTTTGGACACCATCATTCTCGTTGATTTTATGCATTCAAAATGTAATAAAATGTTCAATTTTGATGACGTCGTTACGATCGTTACGTTTTTGAGTCATCGCATTCACATAGACATGGATATATCGATAAACACACAGTCAACCCGCTGATAAATCAACCAAAAACTTTATACATCCACTTTTGATATTAAAACCCTATGTTAAGCTTCAATTATCTAAATCCTTTTCTGAATCGTGCTGTTCAATGCACAGAACAGGAAGTCGAAATTCGTTTTTCATTGATAGATTTCACCCAATCTTGGTCAGAAATTAGTTTGGTTTAAAGACCATAGATCGATTTTATCTTTCCTTTATTTATTTCTCTTGGTCACAGACAGGATTAATAAACATACACCATTAAAATTTTTTCCCAAACTCGGAGAGTTCTTAAATGTGGAGGCGGTCAATATTCCGATGCCGAATTTTTGACGATTCTTTTTTCATATACGATAAAGTAAAAGTAAATAATGACGGCAAAATCTGAATTTCAACAGAAAAGGGAAATATTAAGAAATACATAACATTCAAAGTGCTAATAAAAAAAAGGTTGAAATTGAATATTTCGGAGAATTATTTGCATCATATCTTTAACCATTATAAAGGATCAATGAATATCAGGCGGCATGCTAAATGCGAGTTGCTTTAGCAGATTGTGAAACAATGCCGTATTTGGATGGAGCATAAGCAATTTTTGACATTGGCATCGGATTGTGTTAACAAATTGCACACGGATTAATTTGGCTGTTGCGAATTTTTTGTGTTATTCAGAAAGATCTTGGAGAACGTATGTTTGGTTATAACATAATAAAGCTTTCTATCGTGCTATCGTGTTGGATAAAATTTCATCGTAGCATTACATTAAAGGTAAGGATAAAAAAAAGTTTGCTTAAATTTACTCTTCAAAGTTCGAGCTAGCATTATTGTTATGTAG
Organism: Argiope aurantia; assembly: GCA_026543865.1. Classification (NCBI taxonomy): domain Eukaryota; kingdom Metazoa; phylum Arthropoda; class Arachnida; order Araneae; family Araneidae; genus Argiope; species Argiope aurantia. The sequence goes on from JAPMOR010057144.1 coordinate 435,060, forward strand.
AAGACCCATTTGCGCGTACTTCTACTTCATTTGACATGCTTCGTTGTTACATAGATGGGATTTTATGCAATTAATATATAATATTTCCAGCTACATCATTCAATATTATCTAAACTTATTTGTATTGTTTTTATGCCCGATGATCAACACGATGTTTTGCAACCCCAGCAGGAAAGACCAGGCAATTTTCCAAAGAAATGTGATACAAGTTCGGGTAAATACTCAACATAAAAGAATACTCTACAGAAAAGCTATTCATTCAGTACAGGACATAAAGAGATGATAAATGACCCTAAATAACCTCTTCTTTTTTTAACTTAACTTTTTAGAATATACATTTAAAAACTAAAGGTGCACAATTGCAATACCAAGAAGAAAACTATGAAATTGAATAAATTTTCTGCAAATTCAATCGAAGTAAGATTTTTTTAAATTTTCTTTAATTAAAAAAAAGATCCAATAAAAACATAATTTTTTTATTATTATTTTCTTTTTTAATGAAAGTCTGGTAAAAATATGTAAGAAGTTTCTTTACTTTCTAATTTTATAAGGTGAGTGACTTAGCATAATAAAGTAAATGTAAAAAATAAAGGCTAAGTACAAATTATTAACTCAGTCCGAAATTATAATACAGTTTCGGATACGTTTACTGAGAGCATGCAAAAATATAACTTAAAATCCATGCTGATACTTTGAGAAATAGCGAAGTCTTCTTCGCCACTCTGAGGAATTTCAGCCGGTTGTTATAAATCGTTCGTTTCGTAAATGTGGCGGATTTCATTTTGTTTATTTATATCTAAAGAAAAACTTTTTTAACACGTTCAAAACTTCTGGTTACCACCGACTTCAAACGTGTCCTTGCTATCACATTAATTTTAAGGAAATACAAAGGAGAACAAAACTGCTCCTTCCATTTGTTACTATTTAATAGTATTTAAAATTTATTGAATATTTCGACTGACGGGAGAGATTGACATTAAATTAAACTTATTACAATTGTTATTAGGAATTTTAAAAGCAATGCACAGGAGGCGTAACTGTTTGAAAGAAAATACAGCTCTTTGTTTTACTACCCACAGAAACAACGAGAACTCCATCTGCCATTAAAAGAACAAATGCTCCCTCTATAACAAAGCGACCGAAATGGAAACACAGAACTGTGTAAGCAGCCCCTAGTTCCGATGCCGCACATCTCAACTCCTTCAAAACACTTTTCGAAAACTGCAGCTCTCATTAAATCCCCCCTCCACATACACACACACTCCAAAAAGGAAGAGAAATAAAAAAGCTCTCGCTCTTTCCGAAGGTGCGCTCACTTGGCGCGGAATAAGATATGCCAACCCCTTCCTCCCTTCCCGCTTACCATCTTTAAACCCCCTCATCCCCAGTGACCTGAACCTTCCCCCCGCACACACATCAACCAAAATCTACACGCTCGGATAACTCGAATCTCCCCCCCCCCTCCACCGAATGGAATCCCCTCTCTTCTTCCTCCGAGTTGTGCGGCATTAATCTTTAAATTGAGTCGCAACGTTGATTAAAAATATTCCTGAATAATTCGGATAGCGCGTGGTCCATTCAATAATTGAGTTTGTTGCCCCTGGGTGCTCGCCCCTTGTCTTGTCACTCTTCGCGTGGGGCGGCGGAGGCTGCTTTTCTTTCCACCTGTATGACGCCCCCTTCCTCCTCTTTGAAACTCTTTTAACGTTTTCTTTATTCTTTTTCACACCCCGTGAACACCGGACTGGAAGGGAGGGGGTTCATAATTCATTGTTTATCGCTCTTTTCCTGCTCCGCTCCGGGCCGAGAGGAAACCCGTTTCGTCTGCTCAAATGGAGACGAAATGAATTCCTCGTCATAAGTGCAAAAATGATGAGTCTCTCCTCTTTATTTTTATCTCTGCTCGCCGTTTAACAGCTTTCCTGGCCGTCAAATAACCGGCATCTAATTGCCTCACACCCACCGAATCGTCGTTATGATCAACTGAGAAAATTTTTTTCTCTTCTGGTTTTCTCTAGGAGAGACTTTATTAACCCTTTGAAGGGACATTGTTTCGTATGGATAAAGCTTCAAAAAATATTGAAAATTCTAAACGAAAAATATATTCTAGTAACGTCTCCTTTTGATGTTTCAATAAGCGGCAATAATGTTGTATATAAAATGAAAAAAAAAAAAAAAACGATGCAGCAAAAAAAATTTTTTTGATGGAATTGTTTCCCGTTTTTTTTTAATCCAAGATTATTTTCTATTTAAAAATAATACTATGTGATGAATGTCTCAATAATTACTCACCTGGATATCAAGCAGACCCAGTAAGAGCAAGAAGTAATAAGATGACTCTTAGAAGGGGTGTTTTAATGAATGAATGAAAATTAACAACATGGCACTAGTGTCATTGAGAATCGCACCATCATTCATGAACATTTTCAAATAATAAAAGAAAAATTTCATTATTATTTGTAAATATTGAATTTCCTGATAAAATGTTGCTTTCAAATCTCGCAACTGCGGAAAGAAAAAAATGCTCTTCTGTAAGGGCTGAAATAAAAGACTTCGAAATTTTAAAGATTTAAAAGATTTCGAATATTTATATTTTTAAATTTAAATAGAATACTTGTGAGTATGATGGGGAAAGGGAAGAAGAGAAACTAAAATGAAGTTGGTTTAAATTTGTCAGTAAAAAAAAAGGAATAAAATAAAATAAAACATTGAATTTCACAAACAACTTTAAAAAAATATTATCCAAAAAATTAAAATTATTTGAAATCTTAATCATGGCTTTCAGAAGAGAAAATCTCCGCATGTTTGCGGATAAAAACATGAATGCCAGATTTTCCCACCGATTTGTTGCGAAGAATTGGTAGTTCCTTTTTCAGTTTTTTTGGTTTGTTAAAACTTTAATGATAGTTCATTCAACATTTTTGAACGGAAATTTACATTGTGTCAAAGGGACTTGTAGTAAATTTATATAACTGCTTTGCTGAAACTCTCGATGAATAAAATACATTTTAGACTATGGTTATTCTCAAATTTAGAAATTAAAATTTTCTATTTAAATTTCATAATTCCATTACTGAACTCTTCGGCAAATATATTACTCTCAGTAAATTCATTGTAAAGCAATACACTCGCGCCCGCGCACACATGTATAAAGAAAATCGGCAAAAGAAAAGAAAAAAGTTCCAAAGAAAAAATATTGAATGAAACGTCAAAGTATTTGAATAAATTTTTATCCAGAAATACAATATCTGCAAATCCTGTTTTATCCGAGAATAAAATACTGTGAAAGTAATCATTTTATAAAAAGGATAACGAAAGGGCTCTTCCTGAAGCAAGAGTCTTTTACGTGCTTTGATCTGAACACATATTCTTTATATGAGAGGCGACACTTCACATTTTAACTTTGAATAAAAATGTCACTTCAATTAATCTCTTCAAAAAAATGATTCAGTCTAATGAAATTTAGTATGAATCGAATGAAATCTGGAGTGGACTTGGAAGTAACAACAGAAGGCACCTTTGATTTTTTTCTATTTTAAACTAGTATATTCGTTTTTTTTTTAGAGATTTTTTAAAAAGTCACTCAAAGTATTTTTTGAAATGCTGTATGAGTGAACGTTATATATTTTTTTATAAAATTCACTCCTATAGCCATGTTAAAGAAAAATTCATTTTATTTACAGAAATATTTAATAACCGCTTTATTTTTAACTAACATAATTTTAAATGCTAGTATATAAAACTACTATCCAAACAAGAGTGGAATAATTCCAGTCTGAAAACCCCGTTTCTATTCAACTGCAAACATCATTTTTCTTTCTTTGTTTTTGCGTCCGGTCTGGAATATTTTATACACAAATGGGGAAAAAAGACCTATTTTTAGAAGTTTGTTTAATGACCCCATTTTAAAAGTAACGCGCGAATAATTTTGGAATCCATCTCGTCTCTTTGATGAAGACGGTGGATTCTCTTTCCCCTCCAATGGCATCGTTACATTTTAAGAACCATTAAAGCAGGAACAGGGAGAATCAGAAACGGTGATCGAAAAATGGATATATCTATCATTCTGATGATAAATTTCATGCAACTAGCTCCTTCCGAGTTATAGAATGGACAGATTTAGCATCCATGAGTTCCACCCAAAATCTGATAAAAATCTGCGATGTTGGTATTGAAACTACGTAACAAGTTTGATTTGTCTAGAACGTTGCGCTTTAGAGTTGTATCCATAGACAGACAGACATTATTAAAACAATATATATTTTTTTCGATCGAAGATCTCATAAACTTAGAAATCATTCAATTTCGGACAATGGAATCATTTTTGGACGATCACGAATTTTCTTTCTTACGTGAGAACTGGTTCTCGCGATATTACAGCCGTATGAGGTCAGGTATGAATCGGATTGCCGTGACTTGCTTAATAAGTCGAATCAATTGGTAAAGCAATGCGGAATACTCATTTAATATACTGCCATATTTGTAAACTGATACCCAGAAATAATTATTTTTAAAGACCATCTGCTTCCATTTCTTTTTCAGATATATTGCTTAAAAAGATTCGGCGGGAACCGAAAAAGCTATGAGCAAATATGGTTTGTTTTCAGTTCCCAAAGAAATAAAAGTCAATATTAAATAATGGGAGGATACGAGTATAAAGCATTATTCCACAAAGGGTGGTTTTAGTTCAATTGCATCAACACCCAGTTTTAAAACAACACGACGACTCATTAAGAATCGTGGTCAGATGATACCCGAGTAGCCATCTCTCTCCACACTACACTGATGAGAAGACGTTTTGTACACGATGTGCGCTAGAATCACAGAACCAGGGCCAGATCAAGTCTGTTAGGGGAAGTAAACAATAAAAGATGACCGCCTTCTTCATTGAAATTTTCAAAAGCTGATATATATATTAGATTTTAAATTAGTTTCTATATTAGCAGTTTGCAGTTTTCATACAAAATATTACGAATAAACTAAAATTACAAAGCATATAATTGTGGCTCTCTTCAAGAGAGTTAGTTTCATTATTTAGTGTATAAATATATTTTTATTTTAAATTTAAGGGAAATTTTCAAATAAAATAGCAAACATATACCACAGTGCCTTTTTAACACAGACACAGCCAAAACATTCAAATACCAAATTTCCCAGGAATGTTGATTGAGACTCAATCACCCAGCCAACTACAGAAACGCTAAAATCTATTAATGATCCCAAGAACAAAGTTCTAAAATTGAATCGAAGCTTCCATTCCATTTAAGCATTATATGGGGATGTCAATACGCAAATGCAATTCGAGGGCATCCACTCGCATTCTCTTGGCAGTGGCTTACGTTGCCTATTTAATAATTCCGCCACGGTCTCTTATTGTCTCTTTTATAATCTCCGGTATCGAAGTCGAGACGTCACTGCTACCACCGCGATCCTTGAAAAGGGCGGTTAAGAAGTTTTCTCGAACACATCAAGAACTGCTTTTTTTTTTTTTTTTTTTCTTGTATTCTCTTGCTGTATGCTTTCTACATTCAGGGAGATTATTCTTATAAATGACGATTATCGCCCTCAAACAACTGAAAGAAAGCTTAAAATAATGAATTCTACTTTGAGAAAAAATAGAAAATAGTAATTGGTATAAAAATGCTACATATTAGAACACTCATAAAAGTGAGCCTTAAAAAATAACTTTTTCAAAATTTGTTTCAATTACCAGTTCCCGTATAAGTGGAGAGGCAACTAAATATCTTACAAAAATAGTTTCCTTCTGGGACGGAGTGTAAAATTCATCCAATTCCCGTCATTTCGAGTGTGTTTTTCGATAGTGGGAAGAGGGGGGGGGCGATAGCATAGATTTCTCTCTGTGCACGAGAAAACAAATAAATAAACAATCTTTGAAAAAGCCAACTCGCTTGCTGTTAACAGGTGCAGGTTATTTCCAGCGGAGTTCGTTCTCTTGGCGACTAAAAGCGACCCTCATAAACGGGCGGCAACCCTGCCGCTTGTTTTGCTGCAGAGGCGCATTTCCATGACAAGGCCCCACCAGAGGCGCGTCCGGCGTCTGGGGCATCGCAATTATTCCATTCTTAATGGATAATTCCGCGCTCATTAATGAAATTTAAAAGTTGCTCTCTCGCCCCGGAAAAGAAGAGTTTTTTTTTCTCTTCCCGAAAAGGTATTTTTCCCAGATGGTTTATCGAGTGCCTCCGAATTTGCATTTTTAACTCGAATATTGAGCGTTCTTATCTTTTTCGCCGCGCGCCGATTAATCACGCCTTGACAGCGGACCACTCGATCGCTTCGCTGAGTGAAGATCGCTGATTTCTGAGCTCACAGGCGTAGGGAAACAGGAGCGAAGGGGCGTCATTTTCACGAATCTTCATAGCAATACTTTGTAATAATTCACAAATATTATTAATGACAAATGGGCATAAGCTGCTCCGAAGAGATATCTAGGGAGGCACAATATAAAAAGAAGCGTAAAGGTTTGCTTGTATACGTAATAACCGCTCCGTGTGATGTACTCGTTCATCTAATCCGCTTAAAGAATGTTTATATAAAAATAAATGAATTGCATTCCATTGGCATCAAATCAAATTTTAGTACAATGCATATGCAATTTTAAAAGGAAAAAGACAATTTAACACATAAATTGCACTAACCTTGTTTTGCGTTATTATACGTGGTGATAGTATACAAAAATGGATACAATGCCAACTCTCCTTCGGTTTCATCATTTCTCAATTAAAATATGTTTCATTCGCAAATACGCACAATCGGAGAACCAACCATTTGAATATTCCCGTTTCCCTTTTAACACGAAATATCTAAATAATATTATTCTCTCAAGGAAAGAGCTTAATTATAAAAACGAAAGGTCAATTTCAGATAAGAATATTACCTTCCTTCATGAGGGACGTATCACCCATTTTAATCAATGTGACTTTGAACATCCTTTTGTCTCGTCGCTACAACGTATTTAAATAACTTTTACTCCAATGTTTCCAAATGACCTGAATTTTCTTCTTTAACAATAATCACTTATTAAGACTATCGAAATAAATATAATTGCCCGATGTGTTCAGATATGACCAGAGAATAAGCCAAGATTCTGTCAGGTTAGGATTTCTGAATCTTCCAATTCCAAAGAAAATGGGATGGGGTGGAGTCGAAAAATGAACAGCCTTTTCAGCTTGAGTTCATATAAATTCCTGATAAGTATTTCAAATATTATTAATAAACCTTATTAATATTAATAATATTATTAATAAACCTTATTAATAATATCTGTTATTTTAAGTCTGGTGTTTTTCTTGGAGTTTTTCTTTTCTTTGTATTCTTTTTACACTTATCTACAATTTAAAAACAAAACGCATAATATTGGTAAATATTTGATAATTGTTACCATCAAATAAATCAGAAGTTTTCCTGGCTAAGCATCCTGAGTCTTTTAAATGGCATTTTGACACATAATTTTATCAGATTGGTTAACAACAATCTTAGAACCTAAAATGTTTATAAAGAGTCAAATTCTCGAATGCGAAGTCTGCGGTCCATAAGAAACCTAGAATCAACCTTTTCAAAAGAAAAAAAAAGATATATATATATAATTTACTTTATTGCTAATATTTCAAAAAACGGGGAAAGATTATAATTGACTGCCAAGGCGATAGTGAAATCCAGAAAAAGATATGCACAATTTCGACGTATTAAGCACATTTTTTGTGAGCTGGACTAGTAATAGAAAAGCAGTTTTCAGTAAAATAACATTTTTAATTGCTGCTACTCTGCATTTACTGCAACGAAGATGAGTGTCATTATCAAAAGAATACGCACCGATTTTGGAAATATCACTACACCATATCTTTTTTGTTGAGAATCGGAAATCCCATGTAGGATCATTTCTTTTGAGTTCGTTCGTTGTAAAAATCTTGAATTCTTATATTTTTAGAAGCTCAAACGATGAAAAAAAGGAACGATACCTAGCTGCAATTTCTGACTCCAGTCGATTTGAGGTAAGCACAGCTGTTGTTCAAATAACTTGGTCTTGCTAATAAGGAAGTTGGAGAGGATGGAAGAGTCAAATGATCAGCGGCAGAATACCTCTTTTAGTAAACTCAATACCGGCTTATAATCGAAATATCAAAACAGAAAATATCATCCCGAGAGTTCCATTGCTGACTGGTCTCCCGTCGTAGTTGACGACCAGTCAATGGTAAACCAGTCTCATTTACCCGTAGTAGTTGAAAGGGTAAAGGCTCCAATTTCTGCCATATTGGAACACCACTAAACGTAGAGTCATGCATCCCGTAGAAGTAATTCTCCCCCGCTCTTTTTTCAATAGTCAATATCGCATGCACTAGAAATACGGCCATCTATAAAGTAATCTTCTAAGAAAATGTCGGAGTAAAAAAATGGATTTTTTCTTTCATCGTCAGCAAGCTGTTTGAAGCAAGCAATTGAAAAGTTTTAGTTTCTGCGAGGAGAACGCTTGTTGTGCTGTATGTTTTGGTGTTTAAAACAAATATTCTGACGTTCTCTTTCACGTTACAATATATTTCCATATAATATTTTTCAAGTATTTTCTTTCTGAAGGTCCAATCATAATATCCTCCCTGACTTTCATGACATTAGTAAATGCATAGGGATAATTCCTAGGCCTTATCCGAATGGAAAATATGTAATCCCGCAGGATGTCATCAGCTTCATTTAACGAATAATCCAATACGTTCTTATTACTTGTATCAAAGATTACTTTGAATTAAGTGCAGGTGCTAGAAGAGGTTAAAATATCCTCAGGAGGGGACAAAAAAGAGTTGTCAGTGAACTTACACTTGACTTAGACTCTTATATTCGTAGAAGAACTCCGAGGAAAATAATTTCAACGCTGGACTACGATTTAAATGTTTTCATAAATTATCGAATCTTTTAGAGCGACTCAACTAAAGTAATTTATTCAAATTCTGATTTAAAAGGTATTTTCATGACCATGGCATCCCTTTAATGAATTTTTTGTAGTGCTCATTGCAATACTTGAGTTGCTTTTAAATGGGATAATTATTACACTCAACGTTTTATATTCTCTTAAATGATTATAATGCTTATTTATGTTTTCTATACCTCTGGTGAAAGAACCGATAACTCGATTTATTTGAAAATCCAATAATGAGCAACTAGTAATTGCATCTGAAACAAGAGTCTTGCAGAATTAAACACGATTATCATTTAATCGAATTTTATCGAACTATACCAAAAGAGTTGCATTCCCTATCGCGGCAAGAGAGGAGTCCTTTTAAAGTCGTAGTGCAACAAAGAATTGCGACTTACATCACATGCGAATTTGTATTTAGATCTGTTAGATTAGCTCTTAGTGTTAGAAGAGATATGCTAGAATATGGAAGCGTATATTCACTACCGATCATAAACCAAGCACTCATTTTAATGTGACTTTCCCATGAATCAAGTCGTATTCCCCCAAACCACACCTCTCCACACCCTTGAAATAATAGTCTCAGACTGTTGCTACAATAACATTTTTTAATTATGTGACATTGAGTGCCTTTATGAAATACACCTTACATTTGAGGAAATCCCAGACACCAACATTTTAAAGGATTTCAGCATAACGAGAGAAGCAAAGAGAACCTCAAGGTCACGGACCGGTGCTTCTCCCTAGTTAAGCGCCGCTTGGATCATGTGTCTAGCAATAACGAAAGGGAGTGATGCCCCGTCATGCTGATAAACATTAGTATCCCATTACATATCTACTAAAATTCTCTAAAATGTTGTATAACCTCTTCCTGTTAAAGCGGGTGCGCTACCTGTCACTGACTCCTATATTTCATATGATTTCCAGCGTCTCCCAGAAAATAGGTCACTATGAAAAGTAGTTCGCTCGAATAATTCAAGAAATTTCAGCACCAGCCATCTTAGTAGGGACTGGTATTCCGAATATGTGAGTGAAATAATTCCGCACTCGCTTGCACGTCATTCCATGCAAATGAGCGTGACAGCAGCTTCCATTTTCAGCATTCTTAAAAATGATTCGGGTAAAGAATGTAATTTGCAGGATCAAATTGAAATATGCTGAGAATTTACAGTCATGGTATATATCTAGTCAAAGTGTTATAACAGGGAAAGGAAATAAAATTATCCATAGAAAGATTAGGTGCAAGACAAATTACCACTAGCGTGGATGAAAAGATATTATAATGACTCAGTGTACGGCGCACTGAGAAGGATAAGGAAAGGTTTAAATTTTCAATTTATGCTCGGCCCCCCACTGAATTCAATAAAAAGATATATTATCACAATGCACTCAACACTTTTTGAACTTATTTAGCTAAATGCTTTCCATCTCCATTTTTTTTTTTTTCTCTTTAAAAGAATTCCAAAATACGCAACTTTTTTCTTCCCTCCCTCCCTCAGTGGACGAGTCGATTCATTTTCAGCATATTAATCTACCACTAATGATGATTAATGCCACCTCACGAAGTGGGGGGATGGGGGGCAGTTGAGCATGTACCTCGGAAGGCGCGCCTCGCTATGACACCACATTGATGAATTAAACTGGTTTTGTATTTCGGTGCTGAGAGGGGGGGGGGAGATGGAAATTGGAGCATCATTATTTTTGCGGGTCCCGAGTGGCGTGGGGCAGCGTGGCAAAAAAGTAAGCAGAGGAGCAAAATAAGTAAGCAAATAACCAAGTTGAGAGAAAGATAGGTAAAGATTTTTGCCAAAAAGTTTTTCAGGAGACTTTTTCCGAGATGTTTGGATTTTTATTTATTTATCGTCTTGTCTTGCTTCCCGCTGGGGAGGTCCCTTCACTTTGTTCGACTCGCTTTCCTGCCGTCATTGAGGCTCCCTTTTTATAATCGGATTTCCTTTTCACCTGCAGAAGAGCTCAATTTGATAGGAATGGCTTTTTAAGAAATTTGGAGAATCTCTGAGCTGAAAAACAGTTTATATCGCGTGTATGAAGAATCTCTGTACAATGTTTTGATGAGCTCTAAACGGCTGACATTATTCCTGAAACGAACAGAAATGAAATGGAAACGGCAGGCATAATTAAAATATTCAATAATTAAAATATTCTTTAGAATATTTTATTTTCATTTAAATCATCCCATAAAGCATAATTACCGTTAACGATGAAGCACTGATCCTGGATACTCTTTTCTAAAGGCAATTAGATAGCTTCAGTGTAGAAACTTCTTGTTGCCTGCCAGAACCAGTTTAATCTCTGGTCCGGGGAAGGGAGGGAGAACCATCAGCCTTCCAATGATATTTTTAAGGCGCAGAAAGTATGGAAATCCTATGTGAAAATATTGGGTTCTTTGCAAACTGTATGACAAATTTCCACCAAATTTTTGTTAATATATCGAGCTTCTTCTTGCTTACATATGACTAAGAGTTGTCTTAAAACATCAATTTTTTTTCTTCTTCTTTTTTAATGATAAATACCGGTTTTAGCAATTCCGCAACAATATTGTTGAGCGTAAACTGTTTCACTCTGTTCCAGCTACTCAATGAGTGAAAAGAAGAAAAAAATCATTTCATTTTCAGAATCATCCTTCTTTTTTTCTTTCTTCATTGAGAAGGTTAGATATTCTTTATCTCGAATTTTTTTTGAATTTCACTCTATTGGTGAATAGATAATCTGTAAATAACAGCAATAAAGAAAAATTCATTGGCGCCTTTAAAAACTAAAATTCATTCAAATGATAAAAAAGATCTCTAGATGAAATGAACAAAAGAATTTATAAAAAATTATATCTTTTTATTTACTGTGAAAAAAACAGTAGCTTTTGTATTCCAAATTTCACTTTCATACACACACCAAAAAAAAAAATTCTAAACTAAACCCCAATTTTACTAGAACGCATTTGCATTTTTTTAAATAACCGTTTAAGTTCTGGTAGAAAAAATATTTTCTTTTTTAAGATTTGAGGCGTAAAAAAAAATATGAAAAATTATTCGCTTTCCAACAAATAGAATAAAATACTTTTACAATTAAAAACATTCTCCGATTTTGCAAAACAAAAAATTACGAATTGAATTTTGCAAAGTAGTTTAGAAAACTTGAATTTGAAGTTTGAGAAGGTAACATTTGAATTCTTTATGCAAATCGAACATGTTAAGAATCGAAATAAGTTCGCAAATATAAGCCATGATGAATTCTTATGATCCTCTCTGATCTTCTATTGATGGGGCACTTCACTTCAGAGATAACAATATTCTTGAAAGAAGAAATGGAAATAATTTTCCTTTAAACCTTCTTCAAGACACCAACATTAGTTTTCTCTCACTCTTCTAATGTATAAAGCCTTTATTGAACCTTGGAAAGTTCTCACTCTTGCAAGTAGAGGAAAGCCATGTTTTGGTGCACTTATCACACGGCATCATTTCTCTCTTGTGAACTAGAAAAGCAAGATATTTATTTCTAAACCATTTTTTCCCGATTTTCATGTAATATCTGCAAATACTTCATTCATTTTAATATGAAAGATGGATCCATCTCAGCTGGATCTGGAGTTAATAGACTAGAGAATTAGTAATCTGGAATGTAGTAAATTGCAGGCGTCAGAGGTATCAATTTATTTGGTTCCTCTTACATAGAAGTAAGCATTTTCAAAATCATTATTGATTCCCAGTCACGCAAGATCATTATAAGCTCTTCCCAAAACTAATGCAGATTTTCCTAATACTCGCCGAGAAAATTCCGTTAACATTCTCACTAGTCGCTTCCCTTCCCACCTCGTCAGGCTACAATGGGTGGGATAAATTTACATGTAATTTTCTGAATGATCGAATGTGCGACACACTTTTGCTTCAACGCATTATTGAAGTCTAAAACTTTCAATGCATTATTTTTAAGAAAGTTCATGCATTATCAGCGGAAATTCTGCGTCCTCTTACAACGAATCGTCTTAAAGGTTCAATAAAAGTTTCAGTAGTGAGTGACTGAACCGATTCAAAATAGACTTTGTACCCAACATGAGTAAATAAAATAATCCAAGTTTTTTCGCTCTCTATCTCAGGTAATGAGGATGGACATAATCTACACCAGAAATTCATCTGGGTAATTTTTTCACGTCAAGACTGCAAGTGGCTCTTCGACGGGTTTATATTTCTAGCGCCTGAATCTCACAAGATGGATCAGTAAACTTGAAGAACTTGCGTCATTCATGCTGTTCATGAGTTAACTTCGACGCGACAATATTGGCAGGTAAAAGAACTGGTAAAGGAATATCCCTCCTTTCATCATTATAAGTAAATTTGGGCCTTATTATTAGAAGAATTCTACTTGCATTTCATTGATAAACTTCTTATCTTGAAAAGTCATCAATTGCAAGGATTTGAAAACCAAAATTTCAATTCATTTGAATTCTTCACCGACCCATTTATCTTTTAATTCATTTCCGCGTCAAATGGCCTTAATGAAACGCCGAATCCATGCCACTATTCTGATGCTTCTATTATGAGTGGTAAAAAGATAACTCCAAGTATCCGCCAATGTGATATTCATCATCGAAGTTACAATCGCTGTTCTTTTCTCTTTGATCGCTTCTTTCTCATTGGCATTTACAACTATATCATTAGTTGATCATGAACGAGGTAGAAGTTACAACCAGCTGAACCTTCCCACAATTTTGTATTGCTGCTATGCTGAGCAACACCTTCTTGACAGTCATCTAGGACTCAAAGACCCAGGCACGTGTCTCCGTGCTTTGGAAGCTGTTAGTTTTTTAATTTCTTGAATGTGGTTCTGGGCAAATGTATCCAAGGGTTCTTTTCTCCTTAGCATTGCTTCTTAGTCAATCTAGCAGAATCAGCCCACAAATAAAAGCTGTCTGTTTGAAATTCCTTCTGGACCTCAGAGGAAAGACAAGCAGCAATTGCAGGCTTAAGGAATTCCAGCCTAATAGCCATTGTTTCCTTTTGCTATAAACAGCAACTCTAATTTTTATCTGAACCAATTGAACGTGAATAGTGCTTTTACTATCAAATGGAATTCCTATTGTTGGATTGGTGAATTTGCCTGTATCTCTGAAGAAATGTAACGAAATATACTCGAATCCTGTATCACAATTCCATCACTCTAGAACCATCATGTGTTTTAAATATTCAAAAGATTCCTTAACATCTCAGAAGATCCTGATGCATTTTATAACAACAACCAGTTTTGGATCTCTACAAATCTTGCAATCAGATCTACGGAAGCGACGACATCGAACTAATTATCAATAAGGGATCAAAATCTTAGCGCAAAGAAATCAAAATACAACTTTTTTTGTGACTTTCTTCATTACTTCTTCCATTATCATAAATATTTATAAAAAAAATAACACAATGTTTATCCCAAATCTATACCAGAATGTTTATGGAACTTACAATGGTAAATGACGATCAAACAATGGTAGACCAACAAGGTAACGGTTAGATTCGTCATTCTAGACAGTTCTTTAGAAATGTTCCATTCAAGCCTTGTGAAGTTCGTCTTTACTTTTTTCCTCTGATAGGGCTTAGATTCCAGAAAAAAAAATCTATTTTTTTTATTCCATAAACATTCAGTTCTTTTGCAAAAAGAGCAGACACTAGCATTTCTTAAAAGTATCTCATTTTCAGGTAATTTATCTGTCCAACTAAGCATCGATGGCTGCTAAACCACAAGTCAAAATTTTTTTGTTTGTGTGCCATAAGTTTTCCTATTACGGCAGCTCCAATGAGTGACACATTGTCTATATCTGATAATGTTATCTTCATTTTTTCAAGCTCATTAATCTATGAATCTAAGCTAACAGATATAATATCACAACAGATATAATATCACATACCCAATTCTTTCATATTACAAGATAGATTGTTTCCTGGGTTTATATATCTCATTCTATAACAAATGCGTTCCCACCAATCAGATTAACATCATCAAACAAAGAATATACAAGAGCTTCTTTTTTTTTTTACTGGAATATATTCTATTTCATCTTATATTTCTTTTCTCCAGGAGTACTCTGACAAAGACTTCTTTACTACCTTGATGCTAGCTTTATTTTCAGAAAAACTTGGATTGTAATTATTGTTGGACAAGCTAATTTCAGAATTTGCAAATTTTCCAGCACTTTTAACTAATATCTTATTTTGAATATCTATGTCTCACACATTTGGGGCACGTGCATATTACTCATTTCAAAAAGACTTTGCACTTCGAGCAGTGTCCGTAATGTGATACACGCAAAATAGTACTCTTTATTCCTTAAAACAGTTTGTATACGTCAAATTCATTCTCGAGAAACAACCAGCTCAAGTACTTCGCAGCACAGAAAATGCATATTTTCTTCATTTTCATTAACTTTGTAATCAATAAATCGGCAGGTGTAAGTACATTTCTAGACGTGGAATCTCTCCCCTTTTTTCTTAAATGTTGTTTACCATTCCTTGCACCTAATCCAAATCCAGTTCTGACTAGATTAATTCTTTCTTCTTCAGTTTTAGTCGTAAGAAAACCCATCAAATTAATTAACAACTCTTTGGTATCTGTTGAGGCTGCCGGAAAAGTAATTTTATTCAATGTTTTCAGGAACTCTTCTTGAGTCCATAGGATAAAGTATAGAAGAACATTTGTATATTGCCAGGCTCAGTGTTCCTAGTGCTCTCAAATATAATTGCGAATTTATCATAGAAAGATCTCGTTGTAATTTTTTCGAGCTTCTGAACCGAGATTAATAACTCTCTAACATGAATCTCTACCAAATGTTCATCTCCGACAAATCGCGCTTCTAAACTTTCCAAGACTTCTCCTTAGTTGGCTCCTGTTGGTAGAATTGGTCCGTCTTTTATGGGTCCGGATTCTCTTAATGTTGTTAGAACATTATATTGAAATTTATTTACAGGGTCATTGACTTCATCATTATAAACGTGCTGGAATTGGTTCCAAAATTGTAACCAATCCTTGATATTACTATTTAATGGTCTCAATTACAATTTCGATGGATTATATTTATTTTTAGCTAAAAAAATAACGGTTTTGAGATTTCCATGTCGTTCTTGATATCAATTGAATTCACACCAATTTCAATTTGTATTATCTTAACCATTCTCGTTTTTCATATTCTGCCTGTCTTAGCCTTTTTCTCTATTCTTTGCTTGAGATTAATATTTAGTAAAGTCTTCCAAATCTTTTTTGATTTGTAAAATTATTTCCTTCATTTCCGAAATACATAACCTTTCGAGGCCACGTCTCATTAATTTTTTTTTTTTTTTGGCGACAAATAACAAGTCATCTTTTCTAAATTCCTTTGCTGCTTGAAACATGTTGCGAATAAGAAATAATATCTTGTCATCGGACATCAGAAATTGTAAATAACAGCAATAAAAAGCAAATTCACGGGTGCCTTTAAACATAGAAATTTATTCAAATGACCAAAAAGAACTCCAGATAAAATAAATTTTATTATATATTATTTTTTATTATAATAAAAAGCTATTGCATTCCAAAACAACTGCAATTTCAAAGAAAGAATTTTTAAACTGAACTACATTTCTACCACATAAGATTTATATATACTTTTTTATATAATCATTTGAGACTTAATAGGAAAAAAAAACTTTAACAAAGTTTAATGTAAAAAAATGAAAAAAAGGTCCACTTACGCAGTAAAAAATAGGAATCAAATGTTTTTGCAATACGAAAACTAATCCGCTACCATTAGACGCAATGCCACAGAAACAGACGTTTCTGTTTAATCCAGATCACCTTATGCTCAAACTATATACGCGCAACATTTTAAAATTTACTACATGCCAAATCCATAAAAATAACCTCATGTTTATTACTTAGATTTAAAAAAAATTATGTTCATAAGCATATAATATGTAAGCTTGAAAAACGTAACTATCATGTAGTAAAAACTTGTTCGTTTGGTGCCAGAAAGATATAGCTAGAATCGTTAGTTCTGGCGCTAACTCAAGCGATGGAGCTGTTTGTCTCATTAGTTTGCTGCAATATAGAGGTAGCTCCTGGTGCTACCGCCAGTTTTCTGCAAACTTGAATAATTGAAGCTACCTCCTTTTTGCAGTAACCCTTCAATTATATGCGTAATCTTATTAGGAAACCAGCCTGATATACTGCGTCATGTTTGAGTGTTCAAAAATTCTTGTTCTCTGCAACTTCGAAAGGCTGTCAACCAACCAAGTTAAAATATGAACGAAAATTAAAGATGTTTTCCCAACTACAGTTTCCCAATCAGAACTATCAACAACCCTAACCATCACGAAAGAAGTGTGAAACGTAGCAGACGGCTTTATAAAGGAAAGAACGTCATGAAGAAGACAATTTAATTTATATCAAAATGTAATGTAAAACTATAGATGTCATAATAAAGTCCATTCAAAGCAACTAAAGCAAGCTCTTAAATTAATACATAACGCAGAAACTTCTAAAGTGGGTAATTTTAAACAAATTTGCCAGAAAATCTTTAATGGCGTAAAGAAAGCTATTAAGTAAGAGATCTAAAAACTTTAGCCCACATTCATCAAATTTCGCACTTTAAAAATTAAAAAAGATATAAGTAGAGAAGTTTTAAATATGACATTAATCCTTTCTTAAACCTCTGCTTGTGAATATATTTTGATTTCAAGATCGAGTGGTGAAACCGTTATACTTCAAATTCTCCGCTTCGGGCACAGTGTTGGTAGAAGTTTTTCAAAGTTAATACTTTTCTGCTTTATTTTCTTTCTTTTTCTCTTTTTTTCCAATTTTCTTTCATTTCTATCTGTTTCTCTCTTCATTTATAGCACATGAACTACATCTTTTATTTTCTGCCGGTTAGCGTTGATGTCTTTAACCTCTATTTTGGGTAACTGATAGGTTATACTTAATTTTATAGAATCTAAAATATTTCTGAAACTATTTTTCAAATAACCCTACTTCTTTAATTGATTTAGAAGCTCACTAAAAGTCATCAGTTGCGTTATAACGCTCAATTTGTTACTATTCTTCAAATATCATAATCAAAGCATAATCAGTTCACATTAAACCAACAATATATTCATTGTTGATATATCCATATTCATGAAGGAGATAAAATGAGGTGAATCCTGTAGTTTCCTGCTTTGCAATATTATATGCAAACATGACTCATTGTGTCTCATGACTCAATGGTGTCTCAATCCTTCTGTTCAACACTAACTTACATGTATAGCACATAAGACAAATGTTAATTTATCTTTCCATCAAGTAATGTGTTTGAGGAGGGTGCAATGTCCAAATTCGATTGTTTATATTATAAAACCATATAGTTCTTCAACTACCGATACGAAGCCCTAACTCTTGAGGCTGTTCTCTGTTTAATAGGTCTCTTCCAGAACAAGTCTTGCTATTTCAGGAGCTTCTTCCCCCAAAAGTGCTTTCGTCATAGCATTGGAGTTCAATAATAATGCAAACTGCTATTTATTTGCTTCCTTGCAATGACTTTGCATTTTGCTACCAACGCGCCAAGTTGGCAAGCGCCCATTCTAGGGTTGCTCCTTTTTTGTAACTGCACGGGTCATGACCCGCCAGAACTGTTTAGAACTCGGAACGCGATGCTTACCGTTGGTAGCGGGGTGACTCCATGCCCCTTCTCATAGAAATAAACCGCATTTTATAGAAGCATCGTTTCATCCTTATAGCTACACCACAATTCCTTAGTTTATTTTAATTAGTTACACCGCATAATTTAGGTCTCAGTCTCAATTGTGGAGCCATCATAGATCTCCACTAACATTTTTGGTCCGTCGAGCCGGAGCGCACTGGATTTCGATTTGATATCCATACAAATTAGCTATGGCAAGTGATTTAGTTGTCTTGAATAGAAGAAAGGGGAGTATTAGAGGACAGTTGACAAAACTGCGAACATTCATTGAAAAAGGAGAAAATTTAATTGAATCGACAGTGATTACCCAACTGGATATTCTTTCGAGAACAAGTACAAGATTTGAAGAACTGAGAAATGAATATTATAGGACTGTGTCGGACAATGACTTTGATCAAGTGGAATCCAATCTATCCGAACTCGAGGATCAAATTTTAAAAGTAGAGGTAAGCCTCAAATCCATTTTACATGTTCTCAAATCTACTTCTTTTTCTAATTCTACAAATTGTGCTATTATTAAAGAGTCCATAGATAAAGCTATTTCAATTAGGTTACCGGAAATACCTCTTCCATTGTTTAACGGCAAAATAGAAGAATGGAATTCCTTTAAGCAACAATTCCTAAATTTAATAAATGATAATCCCAATTTAACTGAAAACCAAAAGTGCTACTATTTACGTTCATGTTTGAGAAACGATGTAAAATTGATAGAAACTTCTGAAGATACATATGATTCCCTTTTGAAAGCTTTAGTAGGAAGATTCGAAAATAAACGTGTAATTGTAGACACCCATATCAAAAATATAATTAATCAAGAAAAAATTGCTCATGAATCCGCGAAGGAATTACGCAGTTTAATAGATTGTATTCTTACAAATTTAAGAGCATTAAATGTTTTAAAATATGAACGTAATGAATTGTCAGATGCAATTTTAATAAATATAATTTTTTTTTTAAAATTAGACCGCGAATCTCGAAAGCAGTTTGAATTTTCCTTAGTAAACAAGGAAGTTCCTAATTTTGATGATTTCATAGAATTTTTAGAAAGAAGATATCAGGTTTTAAATGCCATTGGGCACAATATTCCATAGAAATCTACATATTCGGATGTTAGTGAACAGAAAAATAAAGCATGAAGTCTATTTGTTAAGCCATCGAATAATCCCAAGTGTTGTATACTGTGTAGAAAAGCTGAACAACTATTACATAAATGCGATCAGTTTTTGAAAATTCTCCCCGCAAAAGAGATATTCGAGAAAAACATTTATGTTTAAATTGTTTCGGTTCTCACAAAATCGCTCAATGCAAATCAAAACACACTTGTTTCACTTGCAAAGCAAAGCATCATACTCTATTACACAGGGTGCAGGTGTCCACAGTAAGTGATAACTCATCTTCAATGAATTCAAGACAGACTCCAACAGTCTCAATTTCTGACCCCTCTTCGTTGTGCAACCCTTCCCCCTGACATCCTATTTCGTTACGCAAAAGAAAAAAGTGATTCTAGCTACGGCACTTGTTTATGTTTTGGATAGTTTCGGAACTGTCAGAAAGGGTAGGGCTTCTACCCTTTCTGACAGTGTAATTTGATGACATCTGATTTCGCCAATGCACTTGGTTTAAAGAAAGAAAAAATAAATGTTCCACTATCGGGGATTTCCGATACTACTCTTAATGTGAGAAGAAAAAGTACCTCCACTATTTTGAACTCTGATGGTTCTATTACTGCAACGCTAGATTTCTTAGTCATTCCGAAAATCACAGATCTAATGCCATCCACATTTATTGATTTAGAAGGAATAAAAATTCCGCCATACGTCTAATTAGCAGATCCGGAATTCTTTTCCCCCCAAAAAGTGGATATATTAATAGGGGCAGAAATATTCTTAAGTATCTTAAAAGAAAATAGATTTGATATAAATAATTCGTTAATTTTGCAAGAAACTGTATTTGGTCATATACTAAGTGGAACAATTCAAGGTAAACAAGAATCACAGCATTGTGGTTTAGTTTTTCAAACAGATAATTTGTTAGAGAAATTTGAGGAAGTCGAAAATATTATAGATACACCTACATCTAAAAATAAAGAAAAATTAGCATGCGAGGAAAATTTCGTGCAGACTTATTGTAGGGATGAGCAAGGTAAATATATTGTTAAACTTCCTCTTAAGAAGAATATGCAATTAGGCAATTCCATTCAAACTGCAAAACAAAGATTAGATAGTCTATGGAAGCGATTAAATAATGATCCGAATTTTGCTACTCTTTATTGTAATTTTATGAAAGAATATGAACAATTGGGTCATATGCAAAAATTTGATAATAGTGGCAATATAAAATATGTCATGCTTCATCACGGCGTTTACAAAGATAATAGTAGTACAACAAAGTTACGTGAAGTTTTCAATGCCTCTGCTGCATCTACTTCATGTGTATTCTTGAATAACTGCTTGCTAAAAGGAGGTGTTGTTCAAGATGACTTGTTTTCAATCTTATTGAGATTCTGAAGGCATAAGGTTGCATTTACTGCTGATGTCAAGAAAATGTACAGGCAGATTTGGGTTAATCCTGAGCAGTGTAATTTTCAGTGCATTCTTTGGAAAACTAGGAGTTCAGAGGAACCTTCATTTTATAAGCTTCTTACAGGTACATACGGCACCAAACCTGCTCCCTACTTAGCTACGAGAGTACTAAAAGAATTAGCAATAGATCAGCAACACAAATTTCCTTTAGCATTTGCTATAACTTTAAAAGATTTTTATGTTGATGATGTTCTCTCTGGTGCAGATGACGTTTCTACGGCAATAAAATTACAGCAAGAACTGATTTCTCTTCTAAGAACTGGTGGCATGGATTGGCACAAATGGTGCGCAAACAATGAAATGCTTTTAGAATCTGCTCCATCTGAAGATTAAGGTTATCAGCTTGGTGATTCTGATAAAAATACAATTAAAACACTTGGCTTGAAATGGAACCCAAAAGAAGACTGCTTTAATTTCAATGTCACTCCATCAACTAGCATTCCTACAAACCGAGCTGTTTTGACTAATATAGCTAAACTTTTTGACCCACTTGGTCTTCTAGGACCAGTGATAGTAAAGACAATGATCTTCCTCCAAAGATTGTGGCTACACAAAATTGAATGGGATCAAGAGTTACCACATCAGGAAAAGCGTGAATGGGACATATTCAGATGTTGTTTAGGGGATATTACAAAGATGCAAATTCCTCGTTGCATTCTAACTACATGGTTTTGCTGACGCATCGAAAGATGCTTATGGTGCAGTCATCTATCTTCCTTGTGTTACTATACTGAATCATGTAAAAGTTTCTCTACTATGCAGCAAATCTAAAGTTGCTCCAATTAAGGTGATGACAATACCGCGTCTTGATCTATGATCTGCTGAGATTCTTGCTAAGCTCGCTTCTAAAACTGTGTCATCTCTTAGCCTGAAAATAGATAAAATTTGCCTCTACTCAGATTCGACTATAGTGCTGGCCTGTATTAATACTTCATCGCATAGAATTTCCCGCATCCAAGAGCTGACGAAAGAATTTTCCTGGCATCATGTAAAAATTTGTGAAAATCCTGCTGATATTATTTCACATGATATGACTCCTCATCAATTTATGAACAATCATTTGCGGTGGAATGGTCCACAGTTTCTTCAACAAGTTACTGTTGAACTTAGTGATAAAAGTAACATTTTTACTGATGAATATTTTCATGAACTGAAAGGAGAGGCTAATAAGACTCTTATTTTAAGTGTGGATGCTACATTTTTAGATTTACTTTTATGTATTACTAACAAATATTTTAAATTAATTCGTATTATAAGTTTTCTTTTTAGGTTTTGTAACAATTTAAGAAATCCAAAAAATAGGTCGCATGGAACTCTTTCTACAGTAGAATTACAAAGGGGAAAATCATTCTTGTTTAAATCTGTGCAAGAAATGGCATTTCAGGGTGATATAAAGTATCTTCTTCACGGAAAACAACCCACAGGTAAGATTAAAAATCTAAATCCTTTTCTTGATGAAGATGGAATTTTGAGATTATGAGGTCGTATTCAACACAGCAGTGTAAATTTTTACCAGAAACATCCAATTATCTTACCTGACAAAAGTAATTTAACAAAAATTATTGTTATGTATTTTCATTTGAAAAATTTGCATATTGGGCCTCAAAATTTATTGTACTGTGTTTGTAGAGAATTCTGGCCCTTAAAGGGAAGGAATGTTTGTAGAAAAATTGTCCACATTTGTGTTACCTGTTTTAAAGCAAAACCCTTGACAAATGAACAAATTATGGGCAATTTGCCAAAAGAACGTGTGAATATAAATTCTCCTTTTAACTGTACAGGTATCGATTTCTTTGGACCGTTTTTTATAAAATATAAAGGTCAAAGGAAAGATTTATATCATAAAATTTATGTTTGTATATTTATCTGTATGGTTACTAAATGTATTCACTTAGATATTGTTTCTGATCTAACTTCTGAATCATTTATTGCATGCCTCAAAAGGTTCTTTTCAAGACGAGGTAAATCGCAATTTATTTTTAGTGATAATGGTAAGAATTTTGTAAATAGTAATTCTGAATTAAAGTATGGTAACTAAACATGATGAATATTTATCTAATTTTTTATCTGAAGAGGGCATTCAATGGAAATTTCTTCCTCCCAGAGCACCTAACTTTGGTGGCTTATGGGAGGCAGGTGTCAAATCCTTCAAATACCATCTCAAACGTATTGTTGGAGTTTCAAAGTTAACATATGAGGAATTTTTTTATTATTCTGCATCAGATCGAAGGAATTTTGAATTCCTGTCCTATTACTTCTTTGTCTAGTGACATAGACGATCTGGAAATTCTGACACCTGGGCATTTTCTCAATGGTCGACCAATCACATCTATTGTTGAACCTAATTTAACAAACACGGAAAATAATAAATTGAATGTATGGCAAAAAACATCAAAAATGGCACAAGTCATATGGAAAAGATGGCAAAATAATTATTTAAGCACTTTGCAACAAAGACATAAATGGATAATTAAGAACCAAAATTTAAAAATTGGTGACATGGTTTTGCTCAGAGAAGAAAATCTTCCATGTTGTAAATGGATTTTAGGTAGAAATGTAAATGTATTCTATGGTAAAGATAATATAGTAAGAGTAGTAAATGTTAAAACTCATTCTGGCATTTATAAACAATCCATTTCTAAAATTGCACTTTCGCCATTGGAACTCTAATTTCTCCTTACATGATTAATTTCTAAATGTGTACCTTGAAATCTGTAAGATTCTCTTTAATAATTGTGGTGAATATTATGTCTGAAAACTGCAATGTTAATTATTATTTAATTTAGTTGTATTTTCTTTTTCAGTGCTAGTGCAACTATTTGTATTTGTGAAGAATTATTAATGTCATTTTGTTATTTTCATTTATTTACTGCATTAATTGTCTCCCTTGTTTTTACAAAAAATGTAATTGATGCAATTGTTGAAATGTGTATTTCAACGGGGGCGGCATGTTCAGTACTTTGTTACCAACGCGCCAAGTTGGCAAGCGCCCATTCTAGAGTTGCTCCTTTTTTTTGTAACTGCACGGGTCATGACCCGCCAGAACTGTTTAGAACTCGGAACGCGATGCTTACCGTTGGTAGCGGGGTGACTCCATGCCCCTTCTCATAGAAATAAACCGCATTTTATAGAAGCATCGTTTCATCCTTATAGCTACACCGCAATTCCTTAGTTTATTTTAATTAGTTTCACCGCATTATTTAGGTCCAAATCTCAATTGTGGAGCCATCATAGACCTCTACAACAACCTTAGAGGTTGTTTTCAGTATGCTTTTAAGGGATTTTTGCAGAAGGCATTGGCATCAGATGACTATTTATTAAATCCATCTTAAATCTTTCCCGTATTTAATGGGCGGTGTCAAAGTTTTAACTTATCTGATTAAAGGTTAGACAATCTTCAGTCTTTTCTGTTGCAAAAGGAGTAGTGTTGATATAATCGATTATACAGGTACTGATTTACTGAAAAGCTTTTTTTATAGATTCTGTCCATATACTTTCTGGCAATATATTTTTGTATCAGAAGGCTCTCTCTTTTTATGCACTTTGTATTTACAATATTCCATATACAAAATGAAAAGTTATTTAACGAAAAATTAATTTATTCTAATCAGAATACAATTTTAAAAAATACAATAACATTTAGGTTAAGTCTATGATGATAATCAGAGAGGTTAAAATTCGTAAAAGCACTTCTATTCTGGAAACTGATTTTTTTGAAATTGACATAACGCGCCCAACTTATGGAAAAATAACATTCGTACTTGAAAAGTTTTTCGACTTACGGTATTTCAACATTATTCTTTTTGTAACTATCCCCTCCTTACAAGTCATTCCATTAATCTCATTTAATTGTATTTCAAACTTAACTTCTTTCAAGAGCCCCTATTTAAATAAAGTATATTTCAGTGTTCGAACTTATTAAATTAAATAAATGAATCAAGAAGAAATAAGGCAAAAACAGATGAAATCAAAACCATTTCGATTATTGTTATATTTATGTAAAGCAATAAATTTACTATCTAAAATATAGAAGTGATTATTGCTCCGGAGTAAATATATATATTAGCAAAGTATTATAGTAAAAAATTATATTAAAAGCAATATCATTCGTTCTTGATTCTTATCATACATTTGTAAATAAATTCATTGAAAAGCAATTCATAAAAGGCAAAGTGAAAAGTATTCAGATTGTATTAAAACGCATTAATTGGTATTAAAAAACTTGTCAAGCATTCGACATTATATTAAACATCATATTAAATTTCGTTAAATCTGACACTTTTAGATAACGTTTAATCTCTTCTAAAACTGATTCTTATCAATAACAGCGGCTTGTAAACAAGACCATTGTTTAACAGTTTTCTGACCGGCAAGGAAATGTCCCGCACGGAAAAGCTATATAACCAAACTTGCGTGGCATCGGTCCATTTGTAATCAACGAGTGACTCGAGTACTTTCAGCTCATCTAACGACGATATTCTTTACATTCGCCTAAAGTAGAAAGGCGTAGAAAAAAAATCAGTTCAGTAAAAATAAAGCTACTCTGAGCCATGAATGTCTTCCTTCATAAAATCAACTTCTCGCTTTCACAAACAACCTGAAATAGTTTCCTTCTTACGAGTTTCTCACGCACGAGCGCAGTAAGTTTAACTTCTGGTAAACTTTGAAACAGCGGTGAGAGTGGTCTCCCCAAAAATTTCTCGGATACTCTCTAATGAAGGTGAATGGAATGTTTCAGACGTATTTCTTCCAAACCGATTGAAACCAACATTTGGCGCAGAACTACGGTTGCAGTCGCAAAATAACATTCCGAATTATCATTTTTAAATCATTGGATCTTTGAATTATCGCGCTTATATGCTTCTGAAAGTACAGACTGACAGTTGGACAGATAGATAAAGTTGGATCTGGCTCGAAATCGTCTATATAAATGTCTTCTATATAAATATTAAGTCTCTGCACCTAGATTTATTCATGTAGCTCTCTTCGCTTTGTAATTATCGTGCTAACTTATATGACAGCAGGACAGACAGACTTCCTCTGAGCAGATTTTGCTCAAAATTTGACATAAATTTGCGAATTTGAAGTATAGACCCTGTACCAAATTTCATTCGTATTGCTAGAAGCGTTTTTGAGTTTTCTTTGTCCTAGGCAGATATATAAACATTTCCCAAAAATGTGATTTTCGGACTCGGGGTATCTAAAACGCGGTGACTCTTCAAAAGCTCAAGATCGATTTTTTTTTTACCCTAACTGTATCTTTCTCTGTATTTCGTATACGAGTAAATAACAAGAAAGAGAATGACGGTCTCTTCCCTTTGATAATTTGAGTTAAAAATCCAACACAAATTTATATTTGTGATGTTAAATATAAATATAAAATTTTATTTATCTGGTTCGTTGCGTTTATAAGTTATTGTCATTGCAAACCCACTAATAAGCATACCGACGGGCAGTAAAGAATTCGACCCAGAATCAAATGCATATTTACAAATGATGTATTGAAGTGATTAAAACCATGTAATGAATTGAGACTGTTCAAGTCAATGTATTCTTGAGTTACTGCCCTCAGCCTACTGCAGACAGATGCAGTTCGCGGTGGTCTCGTATCTCATCCGAAGTCTAATAGAAACATGGTGTAAAGATCTCTTAGAGGATTTTCACTCTACCGCATTGTTACGCCGAATTCATTTTTTTTAAAGGACAGACATCATTTTTAACAAATGATCTTTCCAAAACGTGGAAATTCGTCAAAATTTCGATAGCAATTGCAATACTGTTTCTTTCTATACTTCGAGTAAGAGGGGGAGAGAAAGCAGTCGTAAATGCATATAAAATGCAAATTTTTAGAATCGAACTCCTTTTCGGAGTATTTTCAATTAATGCAAGAGAGAAGTTTTAAAACGTCTTCTAGACGCTTTAAAACAAAAATGCGAACACGAATCCCAAGTTTGATCCCACCGGAAGAAAAGAAAACAAGCTCAATCACAACTTAATTCGAAAATAATTTCTTCTAAAATGAGTAATTAACTGTCGCAAACTTCCAGAGTGCTTTTTTTCTGTCTGCTATGAAATCAATTTGTGTGGCTGCAACACACATCCAAATTAATTTAACATCGGAAGAAAAACAACCGGTGAAGTTTCGCAGCACTTTGTTTGCATTATATGTCCCATTCATCGTTCGAATTCCCAATTAAAATTATTGAGCTAATTAGGGTTTTCGAATTTTGCTCTTTTCAAACTTTGTGGTAACGTCTTTTCCGGGCATAAAGAAAACAATCGAGCTATTGATTATGTTGGATCTTTTAATGCAACGTTCGCTGGAGAAGAGAAAAGAAAAGCACGGACTGCTCTTGGCCGAATTCAGGGGCCAGCAAAATGCGAATGTTACACGAATTGCAGGAACATGAGGTTTGTTAAAAGAGCGTATAACTTTTAAATTAGAAAGTGCACACTCTCTCCCTGCTGCTTCCGGATGATAACAAAATTCTAAAGAAGCAAAGTGCTAGAGGGTAGAGAATATGAATACACATGACGTCTATTAAAAAGCAATCATTAAACTCTGGTTTTAAATGAGAGAGTTAACACTCACGCTACTGCTTTTTCCTCAATTCAAGAGTTGACAAAATACTACTGCATAGAGAGAAAGAAAGAGATTTTGCCAAAAGACATACCAACAATGTAAAACACGTGTATAGAGATCTATAAGTAGAGGAAGATACTATTTTACAAGTCTTGTTAACCCTCCAAGTGGCAAACCCGGAAAAAGACGGAATCTTTTCTCCCTTCAAGACGGCGGACCCGTCTATAGACGGAAGCAAAAACTCCCTTAAAACTGTCACTGCCCGTATTTTTACGGGTTCCTGTTTTTCCCTTCCCCCAATCTCAAGCTGTGAGATAATGAGAAGGGAATGTGAGATAAGGAAAAGTGAATCGTTATCAGTGGAATATATGATTGACGTCTTCCTGCTCGCGCCCTTTTAAGAATTTTAAAGTCTCGCTTACGTTCTGAGCAGTTACTTTTGAGATTTTGATAATAATTACATATTCAAAATGAGTTTTAAATAACGAGAATAAAATTGAACGTATGAAAATATATACCTGGAATGAATACATACATATACGTATTATTATTAATAATTTGATCCATAAGATTTTAAAGCTTTCTAGTATAAGAAAATAGTTAATCTAAAAAATAATTAAGCTAAATAGTTAGAAAAATAGTTAAGAAAATAGTTAAGCTAAAAAATAAATAAAAAATATATAATTAAAATTTGACAAGTTTCTTTTTTTAGCGTGCTTTCATTTAAGGATTTTAGAATTGACATTGATTATGCAACTTCTTTTTGAAAATAAGACACGAAACTTATTTACAGAATTTACTTAACAAACGAAACTTTTTAACTTTTAATGAAATATTTTTTTTTAGTATTCATTAATAAATGTATTTAAAAATGGAGAGATATATAGAACCAATATATTAAAGTGCGATTTTTCGAAAAGATTAGCATTCGTTACATTAAATCCTTATTTTTATAACGTAGTAATCTATATATGAAAACTGAATATTTGTTTCATTCTTTAAACCTTATAGAATTTCACACTCCTTGACGTATTCGAACAAAAATGTAAGCATTGTAGAGATATGAGTTTCATTGCTTTTATAGTTTTCCTCTGGTTTTTAATAATATTTTCGAAGTTAATATAAGCGCAGTTTTTATAGGTTCTATTTTTTGTATCGAAATATTAATCTTATTTCACTGTACAATCTTATATATACATCGCACGATTCTGTTAATGTGAAACTGGTTTATATTAACATTTTTACTTTTAATGCTGAGTAATTTAATCCACGAATTTTAATCCGCGTGAAAATGAGTGAATGTGTGAGTTCAATGTAAGAATTAAGACTAGTAAGAGCTTTGATTCTAACCCGAAAAACTTAAAACTTAGATTTTTCAAAAATTGTAATTTATTTTAAAACAGTACTTAATATTCTGTAGGAACTTTCTACATTTTTTGAAGATATTCAAAAAATTTCACTTGCAAATGGTTAATTATGTGTCTAAATAATCTGTATTATTTGAGTCATTTTTCTAAACCAAATTTGTTTATATCATAAATTTTACAAAGAAATATTTTGACAATTGTTTTTATTTGTTACAGTCATAAGGCGCATCAACTGCATAGTCCAGTTATTTCAGCATTAATGAATAACTGGCCAATTAGCGTTGCCAATTAAATATTGTAAAACATATTTAATTACAAAATTTTAATCATGCAGATAAATACTGAAAATCGATATATTTGAAAGTGAAACATCGCATGAAATTCCCTAATTACACAATTATTATTATTATTATTATTTTGAATACTGAAGAAACAAAGTTATAACGTAGTATTACATATCGCAATTAATGTTTTAAACACCCATTTTAAAATATTAAAATAAATTGACAATGCGCTGAAAGGGTTTTTAAAAAAATTAAATCACTTGTACGTAATTTTGGGAAATAATTTCACTGTACTACGGAATAAAATAATTTGCGAAACATATTGCAATGAAAAAAATATTAGACGAGCACTTTCAATTTATAAAAAATTGAACTAGTATCAAAATAAACATAATAATTTATTCCTAACATAAATTTTATGTAGTGTTTAATGAAATAATCGAAAAACCTATAAAAAACAATCACATTTTCGCATTTTTTTGTCGATGCTATTGTCAATCTCTTCCTAAGCACTAAAAAAAAATGTTCTTAAAATCGAAAGACTACGATAAGCAACACCTGTTATTCACACCATGAATTTGCTAATCACTTCCCACCTGCAGCTCTGAACTGACCGCAAAAGAGGAAAGCAATCCCTTTGACCAAACCGTGACATTTTTAAGGTTAAACCTGTTATTCCGGAGTGCCACTTTCGGTAAGGATAACAATCTGAAAGCCGCCGACAGGAGGGTTAAAAAGAGATTTCAGGAATTAATTCACTTGTATTAAAAATAAATTTTTTTCTCGGCGATTTCAAAGCAGTTCTAACAATGCTAAAGAATATAAGAACAATAAATTATCACAAATAATATTTATCCTATGTTAGCTAATCAAACATAAACTGTTTGAAAAAAAGAGTTGCAAAATATCTCTTAAAATCCAATCGATATTGTTTGACATCTAAAATTATATTAACAGCATACTGACTGATTGCACGCACGCAGGGATAATATTCTATTCTATTGAACTTTCATTAGTTTGGCGATCATCATCATGTCATCTGATTTTTCCGTACAAACTAGGAAATAAAAATTGGCAATTAACTTGAGTATAATTAGCAAACCAGAGGATCGTGAAGTGAAGTGATAAAGGATTTCAAATCTGCCTTTCCTCACCTATAAACTTAACATCAATTGATCTAAGATTGACTTTATTTTGTATACATCACGCTTGTTAGATGTGAAAATATCAAAAGATTTTTTTTTGATAAATAAAAAAATTGCATTTTGATTTTTTTAAAAAAAATTCTTGAATTTTATCCGAAAGGTATTTTGGAACCTTCTTCAGTATCTGTTAGTAAATGAATTGTTCGTTGTCCCTTCTTAGTACAAAGTACGAATTGAAGCAAACTAGAATGAGGTTAAAGTGATCTAAGAAGACAGAAATTTTGTCCCTGCAAAGAAAAATTTTTTGGTCTTGATCAGAAGTGGGACCGTCCAGCCATATATGAAGCCAAATCTATGCGATTGATTTGTTGATGGGTTTATTTCAGGTATTGGGAAATCGATGCTCTTAACTCTTCAAATCGAGGATGGATTCGGAATGTTTTTTGTATAACTTTTCTGTTATAACAATAATTTTACAAGGGTTACAGTTCCAGTTAGTTTGAAAGTGCAAGCCTTACAATGCCGGTAAATGTTGACGGACGATCGCAAAATTTGAGCTATAGGACCCAGTCTGACGAGGCAATAAGTATTGGCTGATTATATAGATTCAACCTGAAATAATTGTCATCAATAAATTTTAATAACCACAGATTAAATTTTAAATTCAAATATAATAATAGTATAATTGAAAACCGAATGTTTATATACAATCATAAATGAAGATCAATTTACTCTTGTCTTTCACTCTAATGCGTATAGTATGTATTTTGATCTTCGTCATAAGAGGAGCAAAGCATTCAACATTTTTTTGATGTACCTTTCTCATTCTTTGTCAAAAGCCTCTTACTGAGTGAGTTACTTACAACTTTTCCCTGTAATAATTTTTGGTTTTAAAAAGATTCTTTATAAATTCAAGAGCGGGTCAGATGGTTTCTAAAAATTCTTTCTATTCAGATTTAAAGCTCAAATAGATATCTTATTTGAAGATGAGATATCAATATTAATTTTAAAACAAAACTTACCTGCTGTGGGGGAGGGCGGCATTACAGAGTGTTATATTCAGGCAATTTAAGGTGTCTCACTGTCGCAAGCTGATAAGAATGCCTTATATGCTTTAGATTTTTTTTCTTTAAAATTTTACTTACGTACACCTCCTTTAAAGTGTAATGCAAGTACAATGTAATAAATGACCAAGAACTTTTCTCTTCCCGAGAAATTCAACGCATTTCTATGAGGACACTTGAAGCGGCTGCATACTGGTTTATCGCTTTAAGACGTCGTGGGAAAAAAATTGACGACATGATTTCATTATAATGACATTTTAAATTAAAACATTTTTTTAATATTAAAGAGTTTGTGTTTGAAAAGATTTTTGCATTTTTATTCGCGATCCCCTTCCCTTCAAATTTGCTCAGATCTCTATAATGATACCTTGGTAACGATTTTAATTTTGGAATTAGATGTTTCCTATAAAGAAAAATCACCTAAGGCATTTTTTTTCTCCAAACACATTCATAGCTTGAAAAAAAAAGAACTCAATAAAAACAGCTTTAAAAATATACCTTTTTTTAATTTACTAAAACACCGACGTGAAATTTTTTAAATTGATATTTTAATAATTTGTACTCTTTAAATTTTGAATTTAATATTTATGATTATAAATATCATGTTATCATGCAATCTGTTTTTCTCAAAATCAATATAAAGTGGTGCTAAATATATAGAATTGATTGAAATAATAGATTAATTGATCATTCATTTCTAATATTATTAAAATATTATGTATTCACTGATAATACAAAAAATTTCAAAATTCTAACAGGTCAGGAAATGATTAAAAAGTGGATTACAATATTCCACCGTTAAAAAAATGGAACATTTCAAGTTAAACAGAAGTGTATAAATAAATTAAAAAAAAAAAGGCTTCCGTTATTCTCAAAACAAATCACATCCCCGCGATGAAATTATACGCGACTCGTGTTTTTTGTTTGCCTTCCCGAACTCATTGTGATCTTATTTATCCCTTCCCGAAGCCAGAATCCGAAGAAATGGAAGTTTCTCCCCGCGACCGGAAGCGCCTGTCTGGTTGAATCGAGGCCTGTTAACCATTACTCACAGGAACATTAATTTCCGGTGCGGATATTTCAGTTAGGGGCTCGGGTCCCTGTCCGATGCATTCTGGGTAGGGCCGGGGAATGGATCAGAAATTGCGGATTCTCGCCTCTGTCGGGATGTTGTCGCAAAAACTGATTTTTCAGTCAACATCTCTCCCTAACACGCGCACCACTCTATCGCTCCTTTAAGTGCGAGTGCGAAAATGAAACAGCAACAGAATCGAAAGCAAAATTTTTGAAGGGTAAAAAACTATTCATATGTTTTAACATCAACATATTTTTAATATAATAAAGGAATCTATCAAAACAAATCAGGGGGAATGTGCCCCTGCCTGCCTTTTCATATACGTAAATAGCGTGGCGTGCTTTGAGCTGATCTTCGCAGCTCAGTAAAGAAAATGTGGTACGCACTTAGACCTCTTCTCTTAATGGTCTAAAGTTAGATACAAATCTGCAGCTGTAGTATCATTGAGCTCTCGTATAGCTTTTTGCGTGTTTGAGTCATCGAGTCCACAAACTCACGAATACAAGAACAGATTAATAGTCGTTCCTTTGACGGATTTAGTTTAAAGTGAAATCTCACCTATAATTCTGGTGATAAAGCTAGAGCCCCCCCCCCAAATTATTATTATTATTATTCTAGTTCGTTGTTTTAGCAGGTTAAGATTCTCACATCCACGTAACACTTCACAGAATAATTTGGCGCTTACATCAATACCTCATGAGTGAGTTTGTCCCAAAATTGGATAGAAATCGATCATTTTATTGTTCAGATAACGTACTAAATTTCTTCAATATCGTTGCAATTTGATTTAGTGCTTTCACAAGTAGGCATTTAAAAGAATGTTAGTTAAAAAAAGACTCGGAAATATCTTGCAACGTGAATATTCATTTAAGTTTTCAGTTTGAATTTTCTGACGATTACAGCAAT
Organism: Argiope aurantia; assembly: GCA_026543865.1. Lineage (NCBI taxonomy): Eukaryota > Metazoa > Arthropoda > Arachnida > Araneae > Araneidae > Argiope > Argiope aurantia. The sequence continues at coordinate 468,698 of JAPMOR010057144.1, forward strand.
CTATGTTTTTCTAAACGTGAAATAAAAAGAGGAAGAGAGAGAGAGAGAGATGAACAAAAAAAAAAAGATAAATAGAAAGCGTGTTTTCAGAAAATCTGCGTCAGAGATTTTCATAGGTGTGAAAGGAAATACTGTGTCACTTGGTTGACTCGTTTAAATTGAAACCATCGATAGTTTTAAAACTATCTAAACTTGAAATAATTTTAAACTGTTTCAAATGGATGTATTAAATGGCAAATAATTCAGATTCACAGTGATTAAAATCTAAAGCACGCCCACTTTTGTTATTTACATTAAAACGAAACTGAGACGAAAAGGATAAGTAGAGTATCTCGAGATTGATGCTACTCTACTTCAAAAATGATCTCGGAGGACATAATTTCAAGCAATGTGTTCTAATTATACAGATGAATGCGTATGTGTGTGTTTTTGCACTCTAACAAGACAAATATCTGATCTACTGCTACCGAATTCGGCATGTTATATTATATATATATATATATATATATATATACACACACACATTATCTATTAATAAGTATTTAGACGCGCATGCAAATGAGGATATCTGTGACCCTGATCTATATTATCCTTTCTGTATTTAATTATCTTGTAGGAACCAGCACTAGCATTAAGTCCCATGCAAGATGTTACGAAATTCAAAGCTGTTCAGCCTCCGGGAAAGATGTAATTTTCAGGTAAGGGAGAAATCATAGAAATGACCAATCTTTAAGGGACATATCTAATGAGTTAAACATTCAAAATCAACAGTGGCTTTTGTGATTAAAAAGTGGAAGGCGAGTGGTGATTGTTGGAATGTGCTTCGACCCGACCGACTCACGAAACTAAGAGTTAAAAATCCGATGAGTGCTGACTAAAGAAATTCGGAAAACCCCGCCAAACCGATGGCTTACATACTCCAGGAATTCCAACAAGCTTCCGGGACTGTATTTTCAATAAATACTATCCCTAAGGAAGCGCATTTTCTTGATTTCCCTGATAGTGTTGCAGCCAATAAGCCTTTGATTACTAAATCCAATTACACTGCTCGGTTGAGGTAGCACAAGGCACATCGAAATTGGACCGCAGATGAGTGGAAATAGGCTATCTGGAGTGATGAATCAAGGCTCAGTCTCTACCAGTCGGATGGCAAAGTCTGAGTTTGGCGTATGCATGGAGAGCGTCTTTTACCAGAATGCACTGTGCCTATAGTAAAGTTTGCCAGAGGTGGAATTTTGGTCTGAAGATGTTTCTCGTGGTATGGATTGGTACCATTGATCCTAATTCATGGTAAGCTGAACGCCGAGTCTTACTCCACTGTTCTAGACTATGTACTTCCTACGATGTGGCAATTTTATAAGTTGGATCATTATTATTCCCAGGATGACAGTGCCACTTGTCATATTGCGAGATACGTCATGGATTGGTATGACGACAATGGGGTGAACCGACTGGATAGGTTGGAATCCAGAGGTGAATTCTATAGAAAACCTCTGAGACCTCTTGGATAGCTAAAGTAAGGAGTGCAGCAACCGTCCAAAATTGGTGAAAGAACTTACATGTCTTCTCCTAGCCGAGTGAGAGAAAATATCACAGTCTATCATCCAAACAATTATGGAAAACATGCCCCGGAAGTTGGAGGCTCCACCAACTATTGAATATGAATAAATTGTGTTTATCTCTTTCATCACAGGTTTTCAATTTATTCTCAGTAGATAGTGTACCTTGGAAAATAGAAATGCACAGTTAAGAGTTATTTTTTTAAAAAATTAATTTAAATATTTATTAATTAAAAATTGAGATATATTTTGGCGTTCTGAAAACTACATTTTTTGGCACGATAACATCCGAAAATTAAATTTACATACAAAATAATAAATACAAATTAACATTAAAAATTAAACTGTTCCAAAATTTAAAATCTTGTCTTTTTAATGATATCAATTTTCTAATCATATAATTTTTTTTCTGAATTTTTAAATTTTGTTTGTTTTTTCAGAAATAAATAAATTCAAATCGTTTTAATTATTTCAGTAAATATTTGTTCGTGTGATTTTCTTCCATTGTTGAAAACTGAATAAGAAGGATTCTATTTAATTTATGTGCAATTTATAAGATGAACAGAAAAGTAACAATATCACGATATTTAGAAAAAAGATGACCTTAACATTTATGTTTTTAATAACGCCACGATTTCATGGGACTGGCCCTCATTAGAAAGATCCCTGTATAATAAAATTCAAGAATATTAATATAATATGTTTCCAGTGTCTAATACTTTAACGGAATCATGAAAATGAAATTGTATCTAAAAATTTGATTGAAATTAAATATAATCAATAAGCCAGTTAATCAACTGATCGCCAAAGACAACTAGTTCACAATGAAATGCAAATATGCACTCATAGTTCAAATATTTTATCAGATGAAAATAAAGGATTAATTTTTATGAAATTTTAACTAATGCTTCATCACATTATTTCCCAAAATCAATTAATCTTATTGGCCTCTTATCGTTTTTAAAGCTCTAAGTTTAACTCGATTTTTGAAGAGAAATATAAAACTATTGTTTTTACATTTTTCAGGAGTCTAATGCTTCAAAAATTCATTTTAATAGGGAGATGGCTGTGTTATGGATCTTAGCCTGTCTTGGCGTATGACGGTATCTTGTAGCGACCAATTGTACTACACCAAGCAACATTCACAAGTACTTAAAAATCTGTTATTTTTTGTATACCAATCAGGTGCTATGAGGGCTTTATGGGCGTAATGTAAAATCGTTTTTTGCTGTATAAAAGACATATTTTTAAAGAACTGCATTTCTTTATTTGCAAGTTTCAAAAATTATTTGGTATTTGTTTATTTTCACTTCATGCATCATAATTTGATAAGTAGACTTACATCCTGTTTGCAAACTCAAAGATAACCAGTAAATATTATTAGAAACGTTAACTGTCACCTCTTACTTCGGATCCCAAGCACATCAACGGGGAACTGATCCGAGACATACGATAGTTGATTATTATGCTCCTTTTCATGTTATAGAGCGAGATGAGAAAGTGTGCTAAAATAATGATCGCAAATATGTGGAAAAAAAATGAAGTTGTGTGTCCTGAAGAGGGAATAAAGATTCCAATTACAGAATTGTATAAAGTGTTTGACCATTAAAATTATAACACATGTTCATCATTTGACGGCTTTTAAGAAGTCTAAATTAAATAAATTAAATTCAAGAGTGATCGGTACGATATTGGAAAGGTATTTTCTAAAAGAAAAACAAAGCGCTCTGTTTAATGCAGTATATAAACGAAGTGGCAAAGATGAACTAAAGACTGACGGAGTAGGAATTCGGAGGCTGGTTTATATGTGTAGAGGGCTAAAAATAAAAAGAGACCTACCAAATGGAAGGGTGGAGGGGGGCAGCTGAGGAAAAATGGCTGAGACTGTTCATGACACGGCATACAGCTAAACTACCTATTAGAAGCCCAGAAAAAACAATTTTTTTCAAGAGTTAAAAACTTTCAATCCTATCAGTGTTGAAACTTTCTTTAAAAATTTCGAAGACGCATCGCACAGTCCTTAAGTTCTTGTTTTCTCTTCGCATCTGGAATCAGGACAATATAACTATGAACTACAGACACCTATTAGACTTAAAGGATAGATTAATATTTCCTAATATCGAGAACACTACGATCCAGGGTACAAAAGAGTGCCATCAAACACCGATTACTACTTCGTACCATGACACATTGCATACAATTACAATTTTTTCTTTTAATTCTATCTTGCTGTTTGTCGACAACGAAAACTAAGGTGGGATATATGGTGCATGAAAAAAAATAGATATTTTTAAAAAATTAGTTTTTAATATTATTATAAAAAAATTATCTCAGATGCATGAACTTTGAAAAACTAAGATACAATGACTTTTTTTAAAAAAATTAAAACTCAGCAGAGAAGGTGAATCAGACCAAAATAATCTTTTAAAAAGTTGTATTAGAAGCTGATGCAAATACATCAAATAGACATTTGAACTGTGAAATTGTTGATAGTAATAAAAAGCTTGAACGAAAGTGACAAATTTTGAAAAGTTAGTAAGATATTTAACAAATTATAAAATCCTTAGAACATTGAACTAGCCGAAATGGTAACAAGGAGCAGTATTGCTCAGGTTTTCTTATTATCTCTGAATGAAATATTCGATTAAAAAATTTGAATAAGGTATTGTGCCCAAAAAGACAAGCGTTTTAAAATATTAAAAAACTTTTTCTACTCTTATTGAAATATTGAAAAGAACACTTTTTCGTCAATTGGAAGTGAAACATAAATTCCAAAGTGAATTTTTTGTCACATTTTCACACTATTTCCCCTCCTGTTATAACAACAAGCAGCAATTAGTTAAAAAATTAAGATTCGTGTGCATACTTTAATATGTATTTTTCTTATTATTTCGTGCAGAAAGCGTAAGCACTATTCGGCATTCTCGTCAGAGTCAAGAGCAAAACTATTTACAATTTCTTCTAGAAGATGGCAGCACAATCACATATAATTTAAATACCTAGGGAAAGAAGCAATTATATATTGACCATCATATATTTATATAGTTTTGAATAAGAAACAATTTAGTTTATTCCGTTTGCTCATGTGAATGGTAAAAGAAAAATTCTCAAAGCAACAGTAGCGCGAAAGAAAATATCAGTTTCAATACATACTCAGAAAAAGAACTTTTTTTTAAAGCATTCATTACACGCAAAATTTAGTTAGAGATTTCCATCTGTAACTGAAAAAGAAATTTATATTTGATGTGAAGCTGTTCCAGGCAATACTGAGTTTGGAAATTATTATTATTTTTTTTTTATTCGGATTTAAAGGAAGTCATAAATGAATAAAAAGTGAAGAGATTTTTGGAAATTTCATTCAAGATGAAAGATGAAATAAGTAGATAGATAAAATGGAATCAGATAGTGAGAAACAATCACGTAATGATTATCAAAAAGTAAAAAAAGTAGTAGAAGATAAGGAAAAATGAAAAAAAGTTTTTCTATTTGTTTATGGGGGGGTTGGGGGTGTCAAATTTACTCTTTCCCTTTCCTTAGAGGATGAATCTATAAAATTAATATGTATGCCTTCACTAACAAAATGTCCGGTGTGTCATATGGCGAATTGAGACGAAATCATCGAAATGGTGTAATGAAACACGTTATGGAAAACTACTACGAGATATTACAATTACGTACAATTAGGTTACAATTGAAAGAAGAAACATGAGAATGAGCAAAGGATGTCACCAATTAAGTTATGTCCTTAATAGTTTACATCTGAATAGCTTGTAGTAAATAGTTCACCTAAAATCGGACCAGACCTCAAATAAATTTATTTTAACGAAGAGAATTGAAATTTCTTTTTTCCCGTTTTAATTTATTATACCAATATTATTTTATAATTTTTGAAAGTATGAGTGATACAACTGGAAATTCTAAAAAAGTGGTTTAGCCTCTTTTGGATTATGCATTATCTTAAATGAGATGACTTTCCACCCACCTACCCTTTCCTCTCCAGATGCAAACAAAATTTTAAAATAATTATTTGAACCGAGTCGTCGTAATGCAAGATCCTTTAGAATTGTTTTACATCAGAATAAGCATAGTAATTAAACAACAAAAAGTATTGTTCAAAAGCATTTTAATTTTTTGAATTAAATGAAAAAAATTGTTGAAACAAATAAGTCAAATTGTTTAAAATATTATAATGTAAAGAGGCCAGCGACTAGCAATAGAAGTAAATTGTAACACGCGTGATACGCCATGGTTTTCAAAAAGTTTTTATCAGAACTTTCGCTTAACTTTATAATGTACTGCTACTGCCAATGTACAATCAAAAGTGAGAAACTGTGAATACGTGCTTCATTTCAGCTAGTAAATGGATAAAAAAATATTTCGCAAATTTTGATTTAGGATAAGTTAATTGATTATTTTTAAAAGATTTTACTAATTTATTTCATCTGTGTATTAAACCTTAAAAGGTTGTTTTAATTTTTTTCTAATCGCAGTATTTTCTTTATAAATCAGCAAAGAAATCCAGAACTTAACCATGGAGTAATTCGTAACAGATTTCTATTCGATTGTGCTCGATTCATGCACATTGGCTGTCTGCTTTAAATATAAGCATACATCCACGTAAGTTCTAGTTCACTCGCCTGATAAAAATGAAGAAGGAAAAGAAAATGATGACATATCCTTTCTTATTAGTTAACAGAGAGGATAGGCTTAAGAAAAGAATGCAAAATAAGTCATATTGCCTCGACAACCTGCCCGAAGGCACGCGGATAATAAATACTGAACGACCGGACTGCCGCAACAGCAACACGGCGGGAACTGTAGTTGAGTCCTAAGGGCCACGATACAACCATTCTCTTAAAAAGTATGTCTCCTCATTGATTGGAGGAGTCAGACTCCCACCTTTTCGTTTACCCTCCAGGGTGGCAAGATCCAACTACCATGCTGAAAGCATCTCATCTTCATTTCAAGGTGCTCCCCGGGGGAAGAATACAAATAAGGGGAAAAGGGTGAAGAAAAGGATTTTGAATTAAATATAGATTTTAAATAGTGAGAAAGATTTTCCTGTATTTAACGGAAATGCTGTTTTATAGCAAGTTCCATTAATGTTCTTTTTTGAAACCAGCAATGTCAGGGTATTTGGGGACCATGCAGCTTTGAGCAACTTTCAGACGACGAGAATTACGCCTTAAATGCCACGTCCTCTCCCTTCTCCGCTAGGGTGTGTGTGTGTGTGGGGGGGGGGGTGACATTAAACTCAAACTACCGCAGCCCGCAATCTTCATGAAGGAAAAGGGCTTGAATACTTTTTTTAATTGTAAAATTTGGTTACAAAACGCTACTATAGGAAGCAGTCTATTGTTTGAAAGCGTTAGCTGCAATTCTAATGCAGATTGATCCTTCTGTTTAATGGTTAAATATATATATATATATATATATATTTATATATATATTTTTTTAACTATAACTTGGTAACAGTTACACTTATTAACACTATGTTAAATGATAAACATTACCAAATATCTCGTGCATTTTAATTAATAAAATAACGGCAGAGAAAAAAATTATTTTAAATGTTATTTTTACTGTCACAATTTGCACCACGGCTGTTACAGATTGTCCTATATCCGGAGCAAGTTGTCACAGTTGATAAGCTTTGAAAAAATATTTCTGGTACTAAAATCAACAAATTTGTTGAATGTTTTTTTTATGTAAATTGTAAATAGTTAAGCTATAAAACAAAGTAATTATAAACTAGAAATCGCAAATACATTAAAAATAGAATTTTTTTTCCAAAAAAGTTATTATTGGGTTGTTCGGAAAGTAATTTCATTTTTTTTTTTTTTTTGTGGAAATGAAAGACAGTTTTTGTATAATAAACAAATACTTTATTAAATTATATATTGGACGTTCTGGTCCAACACCTTTTGCCATCTTTCTGGTAGTAGCATAATTCCACGCTCATAAAATTTTTGGTCTTTGCTGCCAAAAAACGGATCGAGGTGGGTTTTGACCTCCTCATTTGAGGTGAAGGTTTTACCGTCTAAAAAATTTAGCGAACCAGTTCTGGCACTGGCGTACTGTCAACACACCTTCTCCATACACATCGGTCCCTTTCTTTCTGGCTTGAACAGCATTTTTACCCTTTCCGTAGTAAAACAGTAAGATATGTCGAAAATGCTGCTTATCGCTCTCCATATTTAAAAGGGCACCAACCAAAAACTACTGCGTAAATTAATTGGAATTTTTCACACACACGCCTTGCTACATGAGCTCTCAAAGCATATAAAAATTATACGGCTTAAATGTGAAGTTGGGTGCAAAAAAATACAATTAAATCCTCTGTCGGGAAAAGAACGAAATTATTTTCCGAACAACCCAATACAACTAGCTCTTGTCTCGCTAGTCTAAAAATGACTTTTTTTCGATATGTTCCAAAATTTTAAAAGAGAAATGTTAAAATTTCACTTCATTTTAATTAAAACTCCAGTTCAAAGTTTTCAAAAACCTTTCTTAGAATGTCTCTACTAATAAATTAAAAAAAAATGACATGCGAAATATGATAGCCTTGAATCAAACAGACTTCCCTGAAAAGTATTTTGAACTACCGTTGCATCGTGCATATCTTATGACACAGCAACCAACCTATGGACACTAACATGTTGAAATTCAAACATGATAATAATATGATTCATTTCGATAATTCATTAACAGACATTATTTCTTGTAAATGGCTTCACTGGCTTATCTAGAAGATGATTTATTATCCAGGAAAAAAAGTTTATTGGTTCAACAAACTTGCAGAATTTATAGAGGATGCAAAGACGATTAGGGAATACAAGTCCCGCAGAGTCGGAAATGTTTTTTTTTCTAATTAGGGAAAAAAGATTACAAGAAATGAAACAGCAACATGCTGGCACAGCAGAATATTTTAATCACGGAATCAGCAAAGAGTATTAATGTTACAAATAGCTCAAAAAATTTCGATCATAAGCCTCACTACCGGCACTGTAAAAAATTCCTACAATTCCTCTTGTATCCTGACAGTTATAGAGATAAGTGTGGCGAAGTCATCACCTGCTTCTGGAGGGATTTTATTACGCATGACCGCAGAAGAAGGACGGGGGCGGGATAGGTCTGGCGAGCCATGCCTTATACTGTGTGTCTAACACGAGAACACTTCCAGCCAAATGTCTATGCTTTCGACGGCCGCCGTAAAAACAGGTTTCGGTAGAGAAAATCCATTTCGAATAGGAGGAATCGGACGTAAGTATGGGAGTTATTATTATTATTTTTTTTGGGGGGGGCGTCAATTTGAAGCGATAAAAAAAAGCTGTTGATCATTCGTCTTCTCTCTTTAGCCGTAATTGTACGTGTCTTTATATTCACTAAGATTACCTCTTTTATATTTTATTAAACTTTTTTGTTTAATATTAACTGCATTTCATTATTTCATAATTTTTTTCTTGTCTTTTAAATTTTGCCACATTTTAAAATGTCTTTTCAGTTTAAGAAAGCAGAGACTTTAAAATTTAAAGCACCTGAACGTACACTTGAATTATTTTCAAATTCAGAATATGTTTCAGAAAGCTCGTGCATATTGAAAATAGCTTACTGTTTCTTAGATATTACATGTGTGTGTTAAGCAGATTGCTTCGCGTTTGCTCCGGAGAATTTGATATTAATTATTTACATAAATTTAAAACAAATGAAATGAAGACTATTCATTTTTTTTTGTCACGTACGAACCTACTTTAGATTTCTTAATTGATTATATTTTTTACTGTGCAATTGTTAGAGATACGAATTATTCAGTTTCTCCATTTGATTTGTGTTTTTTCACATACATATGGCAGGAATGTCAAATATTTTCAAGATTCTGAGTATTCAAATGATTATGAGTTTAGTGAATCATTTTTTGAATCTATTTTCAAAAAATAAATGTAATAAAACAAAATATCACCAATCTGGCGCTAAATGTGCCAATGTAAAAAACTTGAAGAAATTTCTACCTACGCGAAATGAACTCTTCCTATAGTAACCCGTTTCTTTAGCGATCGCCATAAACATAGACATTTAGCGGGGAGTGTTCTCCTGCTGGACACACAGTAAATTGTTCCTCAAATTCAAGGGTTTGGCTTTGTTTGCAATTCACTGTTGTCACTGGACAACAATAAATAATAAGACATGTTTCTCTGCTACATATGTTAGCATATTATAAATATAAATAAACAGAAAAAGTAACTAATTTTTAAAGAAAGTTACTTATAGTTAAAGATAAAAAAAAATCTTTAGAACGATGATTGCCCGACAGTGCGGAATTTTTTAGGGTTAAAAAAACAGCCGTTGAAAAAGATATTACTGGCAAATATATAAGAAACATCACCAATCAACTAATCAAATTTCCAAAATTAAATTTTAAGACGCGAGTTTCGAAGTGCGTTTAACACAGCTACAATGACTTACAAACCACATTTCAAGGCTGTAAGGGCGACAGTCTAATAGACTAGATGTTGTCTAAACAACACCGAAGCGTGCATCCAAACACTTACTCGTATAAAATGGTGATAAAATGTGTCATTAATGATAAAAAGGATCAACAAATAATCCCAAGCTCACTATTGCTTATACACGTAAAGATGCTGCTTTGTTTATTTTAGCAATTCTATCGCAAGCCCATGGGCTGTCTATGTTGTAAGATGTGTTAAGAGAAGGAGTTCATGCAATGCATGAAGAATATTCTCTATTTGCAATATTTTACATTAAATAAAAATATCGAAACTGTATACTAAAGGAGAATGGCTTTAACAACAGGCAGTTAAAATTAGTTCAATTAAAGATCCTTTATGAAATGATATTTTGGAATAGAGCTTGCTGTTTTGAGGTGTGGTGAGATGACAAAGACGACACTTGGGTTTCTCCAAACTTCAGCACCAAAATTGTGATAGGATTTAGCAAACTTAAGCTTCAGATTTAATGTTCACCAGGTTTACATACTTAGTGGGGTTTTTTGGAATTGAATTTCAAACCTGGAATCATCCAGTTCCCGAAATTCAAACCTCACTATCAGGCCACAACGCTCTTGCTACACTCCCCAATACAGCAGAGACAAATAATAGAGTTACAATATTGATATCTGATGGCGTGAGTGGGATAAGTAAAAACATAGCAAATAATGACGTTAATAATAAATATAAAATCAATAGAATTCGCAACAATCCGGCTGTTCACTGTTTCTTCAAGAGCGAATAATGCTCTAAAGTTATTGAAGAGAATCCCCGAAGTGTGCATTTGCATGTGTGTGTTTGATATCATCTTATGCCGATACTGTGCCTGATAGATTTTTTCAATGAATGTTAATTTTCTATGCCAATAGACACTTTGGGAAATTTGGGGAAAAAATATCGGTTGAAATACCACTCTAGCCATCTGATCATATTTCCACGAAATCCTTCCAAAATATTCCTTGATGTTAATACAATTGAACTAAAGCATCATCCTCACACGATCGACATTTTGATCACCAGTAAGGGCAGAAACTTAAGGTGAATCCTTAGATTCTAAGAATTCATTTGCATAACTGTAAGGTGGCAGGGTCCATGGTTGTAAAGGATCCGAATAGAGATCACAGGCACTTCGAATATTGCTACTGCAAGAGTGGAATGTAAATTAATGAATAAAAGAAGTAATTGATATTTTAACTAAAATGAAAGCTGAAATTAAGGAATTTTAAATTGATCACGATTAGTTTTCAATGAATCGATAAAGAGAAATTGAACCAAATATAAATAAACACTGAACTATTTCTATATTCCCTCGAAACTATGAAATCTTTAAAAACATACAACAGCATTATAAAGAACGACTGAGTATCTGAATAAATGATTATTTTGAAATTAGCGTTAGTTTTAATCTTCAAATATTCAATAGGAATATACATTCTGTTCAATTATCACCGGTGCTCCACTTGAAATCATTTGAATGCAGTGAATCTTGGCTAATTCGAACGTCCTTCATTCAAAAACATCAAATTCATATTCTACTTGCTTTATTCTTGCTTTCCATTGTTGGTAGCAAATTTTGTCATCGCTGTCGAAATAATGCGGTGGATCAAGAGAGTAAAACCATCTACAGCATGATTAAGTGACAGACAGATGAGTTCCTAATCTCTTCCATCACAAGGAGGTAGTTAAATGCTTCATTTCGGGACGAGCGCGTTGTCTCCTCCGATTATTGAATATTTATTTCGGCCTGCAAACAATGCGATGAATGTGCTCTGCCCAAACGATATCTAAGGATAGTAGACAATGCCTCCCCCCCCTTCGCGGTGCGCTCATCTCCGTCTCATTTGCATGTGAATGATGCCTCTCGCTTATGAACCAAATTGGATTCTCGGGGAGCTGGCAGCGGAGGTAATTCTATGAGGCATATGTCGGCTTCCCGCCAGTTCCGGCGGGCCCTGTGCGCTCCCCAATCGCATTTACATGTGTCACTTGCCGCGAATAGCCACGGCCCTCTCTAATGCGGGTCAATTCACGCATTGGATTCCGCTGCCATATTATATGCGCCTCCGTGCGAGAGGGCGCTATTTGTTTGCGCGAATAAGGCAGAGGAAATTCGTTTTGCTTTCAAAAGGCGGAGTAGCATCGCTTTTAATACTTGACGCATTACAGTTAGAGGATTTGTATATTCGATTCCCCTTCTTTTTTTAAAGCCACTCCTTTTCGCGAAGTGTATGGAAATTGGAATAAAATGCAAGCGTCGCGTGTTAAATGTGTTTTTTTACTCCCGCCATCTTTCCCGCTTTGTCCGGAAATGCTTTTTGCGTGGGATCGTGAGAAAGGTGTAAAGCCGCCCTGAAAGGTAAATTTAATTCGAGCAAGTTTTGTTCGGGAAGATTTGCTTGCGGTGCCAATCTCTCAGGATTCTCTGCTGGGAAGAAAACGGATCTCGGAAAAGCTGAAAACTCGCCAACAAATCTAATTTAAAAGAATGGAGAAAAATTCATATACTGACATGGAACCGTACAAGGATAATTTTATATGTCATGCATTCAATGGAGGGTTAAATGGAATCAACTGTTGTGAAAACATTTATCTGTGGCAAATGAAGAATCATTTTGCTTTTATGATATTCAAAACTCAGTCTTACTTAAATATTAGGAATACATTCCTAGATATCAGTCCAAGAATTCGCACGATACTTTCAAGTTGAGATTTTTTGTACATCATTGGAGCAATTCTGAATCGCACCAGGGAGCCTTTCTGTGAAGAAACAACTTAAACTCCCTTTCCGCTGCGTGTTGATTAGTAAACTAAAAAAGCTCAGATACATTGATTAGTAATCTAAAAAAAAAATATCTATGTAACTTTTGCCATCCTTTAAAATTTTTCCTTTGAGATTACACCTGATGCATTTTTATCAAAATATTAGCAGCCTTTGACGACTATTTTGTTTATTGACACAACTGGCTCTTAAACTATTAATATGGAAACTTTTTTTTTAAATTCTGTCTGGTTATTTCATAAGACTTAATTGAATTTATCTATTACAGAATAATTCAATACGTTACTTACAAATTAAAAACTGTCTAACCTACGAGAATAAAAGTTGAAGTGGAAATCCTACTTCGATATTAATGTTAAAAAAAATCAATTTTATTTATCTTAAATTTCCCACAAGTTAAAAGACACGACTGGATGTTTTGATGGATGAGTTTAAATTTCATCATAGGATTAAAAATATTGTTGCAGATTGTGGAGAATGATATTTTTAAAAAATTGTTAAGGAGAAAAAAATGTACTGCAATAAAATTGATATCAATAAAAAAATATTTGTATTTGCTTCTTTTTGTATGTATGATGATGCTGCTCTATAGGTCAGATCGTCTGACCTGGAACTACCAAACTTGGCACATACATGATTTGAAGGGGGGGGGATGCGCACCTGGATGAGATTTTTACAAGTTTTAATTAAAATTTTTACTAATTAAAAATTAAGCGAAATTTTGAAGTTTTTCCGCTTTAACTTCCAAGAATACTATGGAGAAAAATGATTTTTACATCATCTTAAAACTTCAAAAATTATCTTTTCAATGAAAAATTATCCTTTCAATGATGTTAACATTTTAACCTATGAATAAAGTTTCTATTTTGAATGAATTTTTCCAATAATTTATTTCGCATAAAATAAAAATAAAATGTAAACAGCACCAGCGTATTACGCATGAGAGGATCTTTTAGAAATGTGCCGTTATCACTTTAACAAATGTTCAAATTAAAAGATTAATTTTACTACAAAATAAACTTAGAAAAGTGCAATTTCAAGCACGAGTCTGTATCAAAAGTTACATTTTCTAAAAAATAAATAAATGTAATAAAAAAATTTCTGTGACCTTTTAAAATATTTATACTATTAATTCTACTTAGATTATTAAATAAAATGATGAAATGTTATTAATTTTATTTAAGATAAATATAATTTTATATATACAGGATATCCATTCTAATTAGTGTCCAATAAATAATTTCAAAAACTTTAGCAATAGGCATATACATCTAATAAAAATGGTCTAATTGAAGTAATAATTAAATTTTATAGTTTGAGTCAACAAATGTTCGGTTAAAATATACATTTTAGATTTTTATATAGATCTTCTGTTCTTCGAGCCTCATTTAATAAAATATTCTTCAGACATTAATATTTTAAATGAAAAAAGTCCCACTATTTTGCTAATAAATTTGACTGAATTATGAAAATTATAATATTTCTATTGTATAATAATGCGAGATTTTAGAATCTTTCATCGGCTTCCATGGCCTAAAATAATGAAATTATTGATTGCCTTAAAATAATGATGTTCGGAGCTTCATGATTTGGTCGGTTTCCACATTATTCTGCTAAACAGGATTCTTAGGAACGAAGGATTGTTTAAAATTTAGACTTCATTACTGTTCAGAAGTATATTTATTGACTGGAAATAAGAAAATTAAATAAATATAAAAGCTTAAAATGACACATTTAAATATTTTTGAATTAAAAAATGTATTTTATGATGAATCAGAAAATTTTCTTGAATAATTCTTTGTTTACCTTGAATAATTATAAAAAAAATATTTTGTAATATAAATAATACTTCAATGCTGAAGGATTCGATATGTAGTAATAATATTTTTTTTTAAATACGCTTGGTTTCAACAAAAAATCTTTTAAATTTTTTTGAATTTTTATCTTTTAATTTCACATTTAAATTTTATGGCAGCTGGCAAGAAATTAGAATTAAATTACATAGTACGATGATCAGAAATTCGTATGGCTTCTATAATAGTATCAATTATATGACTATTGAAATTTGATGTTTAAAAATAGATTTTAAGAAACTATAAAGAGTCCAAGGTACCTAAATATATAATCGAAAATTTTAGAGAACATTACATTTTAGAACTAGCTAGTCGCCAAAGGCGGATAGTAGCAAATATAATTCGGCTTAAATAAATTACCCCTATAATACTGAACATCAGGCAGATTGACGGAGACATACGCCATTGTTATTGTGAAAGTGAGCTTAGTATAACATAATGAATCTGAATTGAGCTTAGAATTCTTTACTAACTTCATTATAAAATGGAAGAAAATTCAAAATTATAAAACATAAGCTCTGAATTGCAATTATACGAATATTAAATATAAAAATGGAAATTAACTAAAATTTATTTCTGCGTTAAAATACTGATAAAATATTAATCAATCGCATAAAATGTTTTTTACATGCTTTAGTTTCAGATTCAGTCCCTTTTGCTCCTTACTGCAGAAATATATGAACTAACCCCCCCCCCCCCCCCTCTTTATGAATCAATTCCGCATGGTCTAAATAGTATGTTAGCGACATGGTATCGCATTTAACTTTCAAATGGTTTTCAACATTGGCCTTTTAATTATGATCATCCTGCACTTCAATTATGGAATGGAGCAAACAGTTACAATTTTATAGATTCCAGGTTTCCTAATGAAATCTCTACCTAAATGCCTGCGGTGTGGCAGATAATAAGACAATTTTAATGCATTAAGGCCATTGAACTTAAAACTAATAAAAACATTGCCATCATTTGCAAGTTATAAGCCAATTTTGAAAAATTAGGGACTAACAAAACATAGGATTTACCACCACCATCCCTTCGTCAACTTATAGGCGTAATGCAATAAAATGTAAAGATTGATACTAGAAAAGCACAACATTGATTTTTCTTCCTTTTTTTTAACAGTGATCTGCAAGCGCCAAAATATATATGCAGGAACGTCCTGAAGAGACATAACAGTTGAAGAGGGGAGGGGAGGATTGATGAAAACCAGAAAACCACGTCAAATGAGTTCACTTAAGGTACAACTTCACTTTGCATTTAAAGAAGAGTCAATTTCCATTTATTAAAAGCTAGGGTTATGGAAAAGCATTCTGGTAGAAAATAGACAATGATGAATGCTGTTTTCAGACATATCGGTACAAAATAGCACATATTAAAATAAAAGCGTTACACGCAATTCGGTCAGTTCGATACCTTTATTAAGATCTCATCCATTCATCTGAAGACAACGATTTCTCCACCTCACGTAAAATTCATTTACAGCAAATAAATATTTTACATACTTTTATTTAACTCTGCGTCATTTTTCTTAACTGTGTCAAATCGTGTACCTCAGAATGCGCCATTCAATCCAATCACGCAACAGCATCTAATTCAAACAAGTACCACAGAAGATCTTCAAGCACTTCTATTGAAGCAGAAACATTCAGCATTTAGAAGGTGACTTTTTATGTAGGTTTTAATCCGCTTTTTTAATGAATTTCGGAATGAACATCAAAATGTCTTTTGACATTCGCGCATTTGCGACATTTTGTTTTTGTATTAATAGAAATCTTTTATTTTTAAATTTTAAAATCAAAAATTGCTTTTCTAGAATCTATTTCGTTCTTGTAGTTTGTCCTCCTAGACAGAAAATGAAACGAATGAAAAAGTAAGCGATTCCTAAATGATGCCCCAAGGATATCAAATGAAAATTAAGAAATTTATTTAAATTTCAAAACCCGTCCTTTCTAAGTACGAACAGCAATATTTTTGACATTCGAATATATTTACATTTATTGGAAGACAGACAATTCAAATGTAATATTAATTCATTTCAATTCAAATGTAATATTATTCTCAAATGTAGAAATTAGAGATAATAATAAATTGTATGACTTTTAGCATGAATTCTCAATTTAGTGGAAGCGAACATATTTCAGTCCAACTCAAACGTAATATATTACATCTCCCAACCTATAAATTATAGATTGCAGTAGTTTGAAAAGTTTAAGCAAAATAATATTAATAATACTGCATATACGAATCGTATTCAGTATAAAGAAAGCATAGAATAAAAAAATGTGGTTCACGAGCTCAATGTCAAATAAAACGAGGGAAACTCTCCCTGAAGCTAAAGGGAGAGCGCCTTTCCTATTTAGCGAAACAAAGACAAGAAGGGTGTCTTTAAAGGTTAACAGCCCATGGGCTA
This sequence comes from Argiope aurantia, assembly GCA_026543865.1. Taxonomy (NCBI): domain Eukaryota; kingdom Metazoa; phylum Arthropoda; class Arachnida; order Araneae; family Araneidae; genus Argiope; species Argiope aurantia. The sequence goes on from JAPMOR010057144.1 coordinate 485,803, forward strand.
CAAGATAGTCAATACTACGTCTGGACATACTCGGCTCTCAATTATTCAGCGTTTCTTCTGGTAGGCCTGACCAGTCTGAAATCGGAGATAAGAAAAGTTTCGGAATAGACCTGAAGAGTAAGTAGACGGGGTGCTGAAAATTCTTGTCCGAACATCATGCTCACCCGATGGAGGAGGCCAAGCGAATATGCCCTCCTTCAAGACATTCGTTTTTATCTCTTCGCTGGATCTCGCCCAGAAAATGCTCTAAACTTTTGAATGAATGAATGAATCCTGTCTTTGAATATGAGTTCGATTTTTAATGGAGATGCTCGTTGTTACTCAACAAGAAAGTATTCAAAACCTTTGGGCAGACTGGCACATCGCCGAATGATATTCTGGCAATTTTGATGACTGAACGATGTGGTCACAATATAATCTTTATTACCACATTTGGGAATTCTCAGATTAAGTTATCCAGTTTTCTTTCGGTAGGCTGGTGCGAACTCTTGAACCAGAACCTAACCTAAATCTTATGGTTCGAATCAAGTAGGCAAGTTGGAGACTTTCTTATATATAACTAGATAATTCAATTCAATGCTGTTAACAAGGCTCCTTACCATTAAGATTTTTACAATCTTTTAAGCTTTTGATTTTCTCATAAAAGTTTTATCTTTAATTTTAAGAAGAAATATTTCAATTCGGATCAGGACTTCAAAATATGATAATTTTTCTCTCCGTGAAAAGTAAAATTTGGTAACCCCCATATTGAAGACATTCATGTAGTCCAATAATTTTCTTCATTTTGTTTTTTACATTTTAAAAGCTATTTTTCCTTTGATAAAATTTCGGAATGAAGCAGAGTTTTTCTTAAAGGAATAACGGATAAATAGCGTGGGGTTTTTTTGTTATATTTGACTAAATTGCGCAAAACATGGTGGATATAAACATATAAAATTCTATAGAAAAGGGTCCAACTCAAACATTTCAATCAGTTAAAAAATTTTTTATAAAATTCGCGAATGTTCTAAAACAATAAACTTTTGTTATAAAACGCAAAAAGTGAAATTGGGAAAAGAAAATCTATTGTAACAACAGATGTTTGCGATAACAATTCTATCAGGGAATAATTTCGATTGAAAAAGAAATAAACGTCAGATCTGAAGCAAAAGTAAAAGTAAAAACTATAAGTCAATAAAGAATCAAATGATTGAGGAAAAGCATCTTTGTAATCTTTTAACTAGGTCTCTTTTAAAATACTTTTTGTGAACCGGGATGCTCAAAGGTGTTGAATAAAATGTTTTAAAATTACCTCAGTGAAATTGACTTTTCTTCAGTTTTTTTTCTCAGTATTGTTTTATCAGAGAAACTTCTAAAGAATTGTTGTTGTTTTCGCCGTGCAGCAACAGGAAGGAGGTGGGGGGAGGAAGGGTTTCTTCTGGCTAACTGAACTAATTTGTCTGCAAAAATATCGTCCATGTGTATTCTGTGAATCATATAGCTTCTTATCTATAGCAATATTTGCTGCTTTTAGTTTTCCATACGTCAGCAATGATTTCTCTTATACATTCCTTATTATACATCTATTTTGACCCTTAAGAGTCACAAAGACGCTTGTTTCAGCTTAAAAACTTAAATGCGTTATGCAAAAATATGTTTCGGTCTAAAATCCTCGAATATTCTTAATTAATGAATATGACTGCAATTTAATGCATTATAAAAAAAAAGGGTAATTGTCTTTGCAACTCTCCGATTCCAAAGAGGAGTCACAAAATCATTTTTTGAGGCCAACCTTGGGGTTAGCTCCACATAAAGTCGAACCTTTATTATTCTTTTATTTATATCCATACAGTCATGGGCTCTTAAATATATTTGGAAAATCATGATCTCATAAAGCTTTTGATCCACATATAAATTCGTTCTAAGCAGAACGTCCCTAGTCTCCGAGCAAATGCCCGTTTGTACCGAATGAGGCAACGCAAGGGGTTGAAGCTACTGAATGAAGGACAAGGAGCACAGTGAAGGACAAAAAAAAAAGACTTCCTGAGCTATTAAATGTTGACAATAAATGGATTTTTTTGTTTGTGTACCTTATATTTTAAATGGGAAAAATAAAGAATCTACTACAAATGTGAAGGTAATAGTGTCGAATGTTAAATAATTCCAAATAAGCAAAATTTTTACTTGGATCATCAAAAAAATTATTAATATTTTTACACAAAATAAGATTTATTTCAAAACTACGGTGCAAAATGATCAAGGACAAGGATAGTATTTTCTTCTGGACACTTGTCCTATCTTCTTCATCGCTTTTTTTTTTTACTATGGCAAGTCAAAAATTATCTAGACTTTTGACATAACTGTGCACACTGACGTCTGTCCGCGCTTTTTTTATTGTTATATTATTGTGGTATTTCTATGAACGTTTTCCACCATTTTCCTTCCTTCTGTTTTAGATATATCATAGCTGCTCCATTAGAAATTTGCACCAAAGAGGAACAACGAGCAGTGATCCGATTCCTCTGGTCGGAGGGTGTCAAAGGGTCAAGCATTCATCGAAGACTACCATCGCAATATGAGGGAAGTGCACTATCACGTGCACTTGTGTGCTTGAGAAGTATTGTGGCTCGAGAAGTTTAAAAGTGTTCGAACAAATGTAACCCTTGAAGAGGGAGCAGGACGGCCATCAACCTCCACTATTGAAAACATCAAAAAGATGAAATTTGTGTTATTGGAACACCCACCCTACAGCCCAGACCTAGCTTCATCTGACTTTCACTTGCTAGGGCCACTCAAGAATGCTTTGCGTGATCGCCGATTTGCCTCAGATTTAAGCGTGAAAAATGCGATGCAAAAGTGACTTCACGACCAACTGAAAACTTTTTTATTCGGAAGGAATACGTAAGCTCGTTGACCGTTGGGTCAAGTGCATTGACAAGGAGAGAGATTACGTAGAAAAATGATGTGCCTAGTATAAGCCTAGCTTCATGTTAATAAACTGTAGAAGGAAAAGTGTAAATAATTTTTAACTTTCCTACATACTTTGTGGAATATCTCGTCCACAGTGTTTACTTTCCAAACTTATTCAAGATGAATGGCAATAAATCTAAATTTGACCAGAATTATCGATACTTTCGTAAGTGAGAATCACAACCAACTATAAAATTTCCAAACAGGGAAATAATTTCATTTGCCGATTATCGAATTGTTTGAAATATGGTTACCAAATGTTTTTAAAATTCAAGCGTCCCTGTATTCTGTCTTCAAAACTGAACGGAAATGGACATCGATTATCTCCATTCGCATATGATAAGGTACTAATTATACAACAGTGGGAAAATCGATGGAAACTGTACGAAATAATCGCGCCTTGTTTTGGATCTGAATAGTTATTTCTAGAATTTAATACACCTATACATATACATACAAAAATGGAAATAACAGAAACATAAAAACAATTGTATATAATCAGGAATTTTAAAAATTAAGTTATTAAATTTTTAAAGGTATCCATCATTTGTCACGAAATTGATTCCCTCTTTGTAAACTATTATAGGAAGAAGAAAATACTGAGCACGATATGGAAAGAAGCTTAGAATATTTTTTGCATATTAGCTATTCTGTGCGACTGTCGTTCCATATGAGAATGTTTCATATGGGTATCTCGCTCGCTGTTACAGGCCAAGGAGGTGAGAATCTTCAACACATCCGTGTGAAATTACAAGAAGTAACGTCAATATGAAATATAACAGCAATTTGCTCGTTTAGATTAGCCTTTCCGTTGCACCCGGATGTTCTTACGATAGATCAGTGACGCTAAAAGAAGATGTTGAAAGGGCTCTAGCATCGAAACCGTGTCCACGTTGAACGGGCTACTATTGAAATGTTGTGCATGTGACCGAGGATAATCACAGAGAGCAAATGTAAAACTGTGTTCAAATGTTTACTTCCTTTCGTTGTTTACAAGGGAGTCATAGCCACCCGCATTCAGAGCAATCATCTTGAATTACTCGATGCAATATGGTAAACTCCTGATGAGAGAGATTGCCAAATGAAGACTCCAGGAGAAGAATCGTCTGCCTTTGAGACAATCCGCCGACAAGGCCGGAGCTCATACGCGTTTATGAGAGAGCATCTGGAGAGAGGTCCGAGCATCCCATTAAGGAGTCTCTCTAATTGATGGGCCAACCGAAGCAGACGGGGCGAGTCTTAATTGCTGATTTTAAAATCCTTCCATCTCGCGACTTCCTTTCGGCGTCTATTAGGGGAGTAACATCGTTGCGACATCATTTAGATTTTCCTCGGGACGGGACAGATAGCACATCGCCGATTATTTCCTCTGCTCCGAACTGAAATGCAATAAACAAAACTGAAGAGAAAGCATTATAAGCACGCGCCCAGCTACAAGCATTTGGAGCGAATTAGAGATACACCGATGAGGTCTGCTCCGGACAAAGAGCGACAGTGGAATGAGTCGCTGGCAACGGATTTCTCACGAATCCTCGATTCATCGAATAGATCCATTTTTTTCCGAAGTATTTTGAAATAATAAAAAAATTAAACTACACTTTATAATTCTTACACACCTTTTTTAATACGCCTTACTTCATATCTGTAAAAATAGAATTTCATAATCGATATCACATTCACTTCCCGATATACGACAGTTATATACAGTTGGATTGTTTTATTAATATATAAAAAAATGCAGTATTTGAATATTTTTAAAACTTAATTATCATTGATTCGATTGTCTTTTTTTTATTTTGATTGCATATACCAATGTTTAAAAATAATCGATTCCAAGAGCCATATAGAACTATAAATTAAAGCCGAAAACGAATAAATTAATTATAATAGTAAAATTTTAATTTATATCGCATTAATAAAATGTATTTGTTAAACATTTATATAGTGTTTAAAAGTAATACACTAATAATGTTAAAAAAATATATATTTGAACAATCATTTATACGCAATTTTGAAATAATATTTAAAGGAATCAGTTTCTTGTTCTGTAGAGAAAAAAGACATTTAACACTACTTTATAATGAAAATACTAAAGGAAATTATTTCTAAGTGAGTAATTCCATGATTAAATGGACTAATTAGACCGAAACAGTTTCTGGAATATCAGAAATTCGTGAAATTGTATATTGACATAATGTTTAAAATATGGCATTACACTTGGAATTATGCTGCTTGAGTATCTATAAATCTTTTATACCCTGTGAGCTTTCAAAAAATCTAATGCTATTCGCAATCATTAACTTATTATATTAACCGGAATATCATTAAATGTAATGTGGAAACAATTGAAAATACGGGGAAAACTCCTAGAAAAAATTCCAAAAGTTTCGATAAGTGAATGTGACGCTGGTGTCTTAAAATACAAGCAAGTATCCCAAGTACACATTTAAGGTTATGTATAAAAAGTTGCAGTAGAAAGTTGCATGAGTAGAAAGATCTGTTTGCACAGAGAAAGGCAAATATGAAATCTGTTGATTTATCTTTTGATAAAGGTTAAAAAGAATTTCAAAAACAAAGAAAAGGATAAAGAAAAATGTCTTTCGAACCACCATTAATTCTTTGTTATCTGTGTTCTTCTAGTTGCCTCTAGGATTATTTTTTTTAGTAATTTTTGGAAGTTTAAATTTTTGCAAGTCATCCTCTCCACATTATTTACTTTTATTTCTAGATTTGTGACGTTTGTATTTGCAAAGACTGCGTATTTTGAAAGTTATTTCCATCTACGAGATCTATATGTTTCACTCCATAGAAAAGAAAAGAGAAAAAAACAAAACTGAAGAACAAAAGAAATATTATCAAAAGTTATGCATAAACATGGTTACTTTTCGACGTAATCACACTGGAATATCCAGACATGTTTCCGATCTCTTCTTTGAAGAACGACTCCATCAGTCAACTGAGATGAGCCTAAACATTGGTCTGAAGTTTTTAATTAGTCTGTATCTGGCATCCTAGCCACTTCAATTTAGGAAGAAATGAAACTCACTCGGCTCTGAGCCGTATTCTCATTGAAGGGGGAAATAAGGGTTCAAGCTTGTCGCAGCATATCTTGTTCAACGACTTGATTATATTCTTTGAAAGAAATGGAGGATACTAGAAATCCAGGCAACGGGCTGGTAGACCAGCATGTCAAATTTAACTCTTTGCACTAGGATAGTGCCTCTCACTCGCCATTCAAGGCTTTGCATCATTTTGACGTTTTATTTGTTTATTTTTCAATTTTGATTGTTAAAAACGTCCACAGAATGGTAAAAAGATGTAGTTTAATTTTTCAAGGAAACTCTACTTTAAACCATGCTGTATATTTATTTTTCAGAGCAACAAACAGATCTTTGTATTAAGTAAAGAATTACGCATCGAATTACTTCTCCGAATGCAAAAGGTTAATGGATGAATTCTTAGATATTCATACTTCTTATCCTTCTCTTAAAAGGAAACTAAAAGAATTCCCGTGTGAATGAAGGGCGCCAAACCAGCGTGAAGGACTACTCCACATAATGATGGCAATGTTTCTCGAAGAGTGATTACAAACCTGGTCAAAAGATATGAAAAATGCTGAAACTTCACGTTTACTATGTTACAAATTAATCATGTTTTTACATAAGTTTTGGAAATAGATTCATTTTGTTCCTCTTTCTTCTCCTCTTTTCATGGCCCTAGTATATTCAATTCAAATTTCGATTCTTGGATCCAAAATTTCCAATATGTGATAAACATGGCACACTAGTAAAGCAACTTGGAATACTATTCCACGTAGCAGAAATTCAATATCTTCCTTCTTTCTTGTAAGGAAAAAAAATGAAGAAATTTTAGGTACAACACTGCTTTACTCGTCAAATTGTTGTTATAAAAGTGTACAAAGGACAACGAAGTATCAAAGATGGAATTTCAAGCAACGAAGCACTTTATTCAAACAATTCACTTTTGTAAGAACATCGGTCTCTTTCCATATGACCATCATTCCCGTGGACCATAGCTTTGGATCTGTGTACAACATTATTTGCTGCCGAGCATAATAATATGGCAACAGAGGTGTTCATCCCTGTGCATACCATCTAAGCAAATGTATGCACCGTCATTCATCAAAACATTAAATGAAGCTAAGATATATTTGCAGATAAGACGGGTGAAACAACTCATTTCATTCATTTCTTAATAATCCCTTGACATAAGCTAAATCCGAAATTCGTTGATTCGAGATCCGTTAAATTGAAACTCTGCATTAAAGCGAATTTACATACAGCAACTTAGCCCTCAAATAATATGGAATATAACCATTAACAAAAGGAGCACAATCAAATCTAAATCAAAGCATCGGTATTTAATTAATTCAAAATTCCCGTTTTGTTTTGTCATAAAATACTCGACACTTTTTCTGCTCGAGTACTTAACCACAGCAGATATTCCAAGCTTTAATTTTCAAGAACCTTATCATCAATCTCCTGTATCACGTTGACTATGAATATTTTATGATATTCGGTGGACACATAACTCGATTCATCTTTGCTGTTATGGCCATTCCTCTGATTGTAATTCCATTCACGAATCTCCACATACGAATTTGATTTGTTGTAGAAAGGATTGGTCCTTCACTAGTTGTAAAATTGTGAAACCTGCGTTCCTAAAGAATTTAAGAAATCTTTCACGAAGGGCGTCAAGAGGCATTTCCCAGTCTGGCATCTACGGATTTGTTCTAGTTGTCCTCATCACTGTTCAATAAAAAGTGGCGTCTTGCACTCTTCGAACGGAGACATCTGAACTTTTATTCCCATTAATATTTGGAGGAACATTAGAACCTTCAAGCGTTTTTCCCTTAATCATTTCCTTATAAGCCATAACAGAAATAGTAAATTGCAACCAAGTATTATAATTTTCAAACCGGAGGCTTCACAGATTGGTTCTAATGCGTCATCGAAACTAAAGTACTTACGGAAGGGGAAAAAACACTGAAAATACAAAAATTTGTAAAATGTATATATTAAGAAAAAGACAAAACTCCATAGTGTCTAAGTTGTCCCATTCTTATCCAACTTCCTAGTACCTTTGCGAAGTTTTATTATTAAATCTAAATGTAACCACAATTTGAATCGAAAAGTGATTCTGAAAGGGAAGTATGTATTGATTTGAGCAAAATAAATTATTTCTTCTTACGTTTGAACAAATGGGTAGTCAAACGAATTAAACTGATTAATAAAAACATTTTCTTAATCAGTTGAAAACAAAATTTCTTATAAACAAATGTGCTGAAAGGTTACGGTTAAGAGTCTTCGCAGTGCTATAAAATCATCGGCACCTTTATTGCTTAATTTAAGAATTTAGTTAAGAACCAACATTTTTTTCAAAAACTGAAAATAAAGTTGTTCAATTTATGGTATCTGAATTAGTTTTGGAGGATTTTTTTCAAATATTTGGCAATTTCTGTTTATTATCAATTATTTGCCGTTTATATCAAATTGGTTTTTGTTTCAGAAAGGTAGATCAAAATAAATAAGTAAAAGAATAACAATTTGATAAATATTAATCATTGCTGTGATTAATGATGGCTCTAATTTAATTTTAAAAAATTTGGAAAAATTTGGAAAAAAAAATTAATAATCCAATTTTAATTGATTATTGATTTTTATTTAATATATTTACAGATACATTATATATATACATAATATATTATGCATATATCTGTATATATATTATACATATATCTGTATATATATTATACATATATCTGTATATATATTATACATATTATATATACATAATATATTACATTTATATATAATATATTAACAGATTTTTTATTTAATATATTTATAAAATAATTTTTAATTCATTTCAGAAAACATTTATAAATGCATAAAGAACTGTAAGCCACCTGAATAAAATATATTACAGTTAAAGTTTTTTTAAAAGTGAATTGGAAGAGAAATTAAAAAAAATCTATATACATATTTAAATCACAATGTTTTTGCAAGAAACCTAATCATATTGTTGAAAAAAATTGGAAAATTTGCCTCGTTTAAACTAAAATACGATTGCTTTAATCCACACTGTCACTCCTTTCAATGTCGCTGATGAATTTAATAGTGAAATTCAAATCCGTTTGCATTCAACTTTTCGCCTTACGAATATTGATAGTCATAATAAAATAATGTATTAATAATTTACCATTTATTAAATACTTATCTTTCACAACTCATCCAAATCTAAAAGAATAAGACGAAGCAAATTAAATGAATTAAAAACTTGATAACGCTTTTTTTCTTCAAAAATAATCTAAAATGGGAGGACTGAAATTCTCACAGAAAATCTAAGAAAATAATTATAATTACAATTGAACAATAAGAAAATAATCAAGTTGATAGAACATTGATTTGCTTTACGAGTTGGAGTGGGGGGTCATGTGGGTGGGAAAAAGTCCACCAGTTAACCCTTGTGGTGGGAAGTATGTTTCCCACCAAATTTATCAATCTTTGTATGAATTTACGTTGGCATAAGTTCTGACAAAATTTTTTAGAAAGACAGAGACTTAGATGCTAGTTCTTTATCTTACACAAAATGATGCTTCTTGATTTGTTACTTAATTATTAATTAACGAAATTAATTAAATTTATCTAATAAGTAAAATGAATCCCTTTTCTTATTCTAATTTCAAGCCTAAAAATATTTTAACATAATATGACTAGAAAAAAATGGCCCTTTAAAGGGTTGAAGTATGAAGTAAAAATGTGAAGGAAGAGTTAGTGATAGTGAAAATGAAAACATCTCCCTAAATATTTGTCTTATCGCTTTAAAAATTTCAGAGAAGTCAGTCAAAAAGTTCAGAAATAATTTTAATTTCAGAAATGAAATATCTTTAATTTCATCGATTGCAGAGCATTCAATTTTCTGAATTAAACTAGCAATTTTTAGATCCTTTGCGTCAATGGAGAAAAAAATTCGAAATATCTATTTAATTTATCGTAAGAAATCCCCGACTTAAATGTAATTAAGGCAATTCATCTACGATTAGATAATAATCTCTTATGGTGATACTTTTTTATAATCAAGTGACTACATTTTCGATACTTATTCAAGGTTGGAATGCTCTAAAAATTCTTTTTGCAAACAGGTTAAAACATTGTCAAGAAAGATTTTTTTAATAGTGAATTGTTTTATCTTTTTATTTTTCAATCTATAATAAGTCATTCATTTTTATAAACATTATAGATTATTATGGATTTTTAAAAACAATTTCTTTCTATTTCGCTTCTCCAGTGGAACCGAAGCTCATTTTTAATCTAATTATTTTATAATTACGTTCAAAAATATTGAAATCATGCAATTATTACAGAGAATAAAAAATAGGTTCTTTCTTGTATATTAACAAAATGCAGCGCACTTTGTGCTTCGTGGCATCATGAAGAAACCTGAGTGGGCATCTTGATGTCTTCTTTTTAGCCAATTGCGTAATAAATTCAATACAGATTTTGGAAAATTTTATTCATTATCCTATTTTATTTCCTTATACATACAAAAATTACTTTATTCTTAAACCGCTGACTGATTTGATCCCATATTTAATTTAAATTTTTAGTTTTGACATTAAGTTTTAATTTTCCAAATTTATTCCCTTTAGTTTTAAGGTTATACTCGAAATGCCAGATAGTAATCTACCTTTAGAATAGGAATGAAAAAAATTCTGCAAGAATTTTTTTCAGGTGAATTTCGTTCTAAATTTGAAGGAAATCTACAATTTTCGTGTCAAGACAGCAAGCTATATCTCACCCATCTAGCTCGGAGCATTTTTTAGTATTGTGTTCACGAATATATAGACATAATTACAATAATCTATTTTTTGAGTTTGCGGAAGTGTCAAATCTAAAGGTGTAAATCATCAAAACTTCGAGTTCTTTGTGAATTAAAAAGGATACTTTCTCTTTGAAAAAAAAAAAATGGGAAAATAAAAATTAAAACCGAAAGGAAAATTTTAAAATTACCTATATGTCATTATGAAATATGTTTTCTGACAAAAATTTGAAAGTGGTCTTTCGATTATCTGACAATTATCGGTGCACAAGAATCTCCGCCCTCGACTTACGCCACCGTCGCTCGGTCCCAGCCGCACCGTATACGAAATGTTCCCGTAAGCATAACTCTATTATCGTAGAGTATTCTGGAAGCTGTTCAATCACAAGCTAACGACGAGACCTTATTAATTTAAAGGCAACGCGAAATCGACTTTCAGAGAGAGGCTGATTTTAATCGAATTGGGACGGCTGTCCGTCTGTCTCTGCCGCTCGCATCTTTGGAACAGCAGGGAAGTTTTACCTTCTCTTGACGGAAGGAAGGAGGGGAAAGATGCTCCTCTCGTGATTTTTTCGCCTTCGAAGTGCTTAAAGTGCACGAGTCGAGTTTTACGGACGCGAAAAAAGTAAAGCATAATCTTTGTATCGAACTAACACTGCGCATGCTCTGGATTCCGCCAAAAACATTCATAAATCATCTTTCTTAAGAAGGAAATACTCCATTTGTCTGTCTTGAGACATGATAACTAAAAGTTTGTTAATTTTTTTATGGCACTCAGTTCTTCTAACGACCGACGAAGCAAACACATAATTCCGAAACCTTGAACCGAAATACTTTTTTTAAAAAAATGAAGTTCGAAGTGAATAAAGGTGTTTTTATTAAAATTTCAATTGATGAAAAACTAAAGGAAACTTTGCAATTTTATCTAAATTAGTTATAAAACCCGCTGAAGATTTAAAAACTGTATTTTCCATTATATCAATTTAAGAGAACGATTTTTTTTTTCTCTAAAGTAAATAATTACCATTAAAAGAAATGATTTAAGTATTTGCAATTATATTGTTCCATAGCGGGGAAAAAATTAAACATTTTATCACAGATTTACAAATGCTGATTGCCCTTTCATTGTTAAAGACTGTAATTTGAAAATATAAATGGAAACTCTATTAAATTTTTTTATAACACGGAAGTTTCTTTGTAAAATTTATTTTTCTGAAACTTGATGGCGTATATATATAAGCATTATTTTATGTGAAGCAGAATGCAGGTGAGACAAGCAATGAAAAGACTTTGGATTTCTAAATTCGCTTTAATCCATCCCGGGAAGGCATAATTTATTTACAAGAAGGCGCGGACAAGGCACGTCCGCCACAGTGCGGCACAAAAGCAAAAGTGAGGAAGAAGCGAGACATAAATCATCCCTCGTCTTATATAACATGAGATATAAATAGGGAAAATATTTTTTCACAGTGCTAATATATTAGTAAGATTCCGATAGGGATTTCCGACACCACCGCATACCAGGCAAAGAAACACACAGGGATCTTTTTAAAAGAATGTGCTTGCTGGGCAATTTTCTATCCCTTCACGCGGAGCGTGGGAACTGCTGACGAAAGCATTTTCACAGAACTTTTGTTGCATTAATTAAATAAAAAAAGCGAGGAAAGGTATCAGGAAATAAGAGAATATTTTAGAATAAAGTTACTATGGGCAAAATTAAGATAAATATTTGAGAATAAATTTGGATTTAAATTAAAATTTAAAATATCATTACATACATACTTACATTATATTATATATATATATATATATTGAAGTAATTGGCATTTGCACATTACATTTTTGTAATATCATTATCGGCTAAATAAAACGATTGTCAGATGCCGTAAAGTATATACTGTAAAAATTATTGAATTATTGTTGAGCCAAAGCTTTAGGGAGAACAGGTATTGTCTTATGTTTTCTAAATGATCATTTAAATGACTTTCGTTGCTACGTAGTCTGCTTATATCTCTTTGAACAGGATTAAATTTTTTTAATTAAATCTTCCCACTGAAAGGGCTTTCAGGATCAACGGAAATTTCGGCCTTCCTTTCTTGAATAAAGTCGACAATTTCCTCTGATTTTGTCTAAAAGCTCTCAGTTCTTAAGTGGGTTTTTTTAAACGTTCGATTTAATATTATGACTGAGAAATAATATATTATAGAGGAATCTCTTATAAAATCGTTGTATTGAAAAAGGGATTTTCCTGGACACCCAAATGAATATAACTTTACTATTCGTTATCTAGAAATATCTCGTCTGCAGAAAATGTAGTATACGATTATGTGAAATTAGTAAAATGATAACTAATAAGTGAAATTTAATAGTTAAATGAAGGATTGCGAAATATCAAAGATAATTTAAAATTAAAACAAATAAATGTCATTTTATGTTTCAGATAAATGAAAATAAATAGTAATTTAAAGTTATTGTATATTTTATAATAAAGATTATGTCCTTCTAGACATCATTTTAAGCATCTGCTTACTGGAAAGTTTTTAAAATTCATTTTATCGGGATGCGTGTTCACTTTAGGATAAAAATTTCACTTTCACCTGCCCAATTAGAGTTACCATATTCTACACATAGTAAAATTAAGGAAGCAGAATTATTTTTACTTTTGGATTAATCTTTTTTTTACAATTATTTTTTTAAAGTTGAATTAAATTAGATATTTCTCAAGAGAAGCGATACTGATTGAAAATATCATTTATACGGGATTCTTTTACGCAATCATATATTCCTAATGTGTCAAAAGTCCCCTTTTTACGGCCAACGGCCCAAAGTTTGATATGTTTACATAAAATTAAATATAAATTAAAATGAGTTGTTTCAATAAATTAAAATTAGTGCACGCATCAGCGATTTTCAACACGAGAAACTTATCAGACATCACTTTTTAAATTAAAGCCGGTTTTTTCGGTGCGTCCAGACACTTTTTGGAAAGGCGTTCTCTCCACAAATCAATTCCTGGCGTCCCTTCCATTTCAATTAAAAGACAGATATCGAATGAGGCCTTTCCACGTCAGGTGCCCCTGTCATACGGCTTCACCGGGCGGGCAGATGTGTCCAGGCGCTCATCTCGGGCGCCTCGAGGCGGAAATTACTATTTCCCCATAACTTCCTTTCCTTTCTTCAGCGTCTTTCCTTTCCTAAGGTTTCAGATTTCCCCGGCGCGCATCTCGTGGCGTGTAATCTTCACTCTGCGTCCACAAGGCTGCGCCGTCATTTCGCTCAGACATAATCCCTTTGCGCCAGTTATTAGCGACAGTTATTCGCCGGGATTGGGTTTCTGCCCGCAGCAGAATGCGAGGCTTTATTTCCGGATGGACACCGAGAATGGAACCAACCATTTGCCGATATCAAGGATCCCTTAAAAGATCAAAATACAAATCGATTATAAACTAAATTGTAATTATAAAACTCATTTTGTAAAACTGTATTTATAAAACTGGAACGTTCCCCCAATGCAGTGCGCTTTGTTTCAAACTTTGTTGCGTATTGAAAGAAAATATGCGCATATTTCTGGTGCTTTTTTTCCTCTTCCTCAGAATGCGTTCAATATTTAACGCAAAACTTTAATTTTGATGGAACGACTGCGGTCGAGTTCCTATTGATGCATTTCTGAATTATCACGTTCAAATACACACAGTTTGAAGTAAGAAATGACATAAATCTCACGGTGAAACCGAATATCGTCCTTTTAGTTCGAGGCGAATTTAAATTATTGCGTTATAATGCACTCAAAAATACAGATTTATAAAAATAATAATTAATCCAATATTTGTTAGAAATCCGATAGCATGTCGTACAACAATAGGTTATAAGTCAATCCGTAAGAGTAGTTGAACAATCAATACAGTAGAAACACAATAAAGAATAAAATCGAAAATGCTTTATGTCACATCTACAAAAAAATCGAAGTCATCTAAATTCACTCCATGACATTTGCAGCATGAACAACTGTGTTATATCAATTATGATGCATTTAGCACGCAAAAATAATAATTTATTTTTTCCGAATTTTCCTATGTCACTGAAAATGAGATTTCTTTAATTTGTATTCTTTTAGAATCCAAATCGACTCAGCCTACCCAAAAGGATGTCATAATAATAATAATAATTAATCCAACAACAGCAAGAAAGGAAAAACTATTCTCCATGATTATAATAGCATCAGATTTTTTCCGTCAATATAATGTACATACAAACCTTCTTACAGAACTTAGATTATAATATTAACATAGAATTCAAATTTCAAAGGTTTGCCACAAATATTATGAAAAGTGCAGAAATATAAACATTCGAAATTAAAATTAACAGAAATCTAACCAGAATCTAGGGCAAACTCATAAAACCAATTTCAAAAACAATGCTCTCTGCCTATATTTTGTGATATAATTTCAAATCCTAAAACTATCAAAACATATCTCGGACACCACAAACCCCGCAGAACAAAAGAATGATTAAGATTCAAACCAAAAATTAGCATCACCGCCCCGCCCCCCTCTCACTTCTCCATCAGATATATCCTGTTAACCAATATAATTAAAGTATCACTAAATTTTTACACAGTATTTAAAAACTTTACTGACCACCACAGAGAGACCCAAAAATCTTCTCAATGTCTAACAACTGGATATGAAAAAGTGTGGAGGCATATAATACAATAAAAATTATAAACTCTATACACAAAGTGACTAATTAGAACTCTCTAAGGACCAGGACCTCCACTTTTAAGTATAAATATCAACTATTCAAATAAAATTTACACATATAAAAAATTTAAGAAACAACACATGAATATTAATAAAGAATTAAACAGTATTATAAAAAAATGAGGCGAGATCTCCTTTTACAAAGGAATCGGAAATCATTTTGCTGAAGTTGAATATCTCAATTATTTTTCCGCGATTGCCATTCCTTTCCGATTTGAATTCTTTAGTCAAATTTATTCAAATGCATCTGCAGATTTATCCAGTGCGTGACTATCTATTTAGCCCCAGACTCAATATGGAAGATCTAAAAAAAAAAAAAAAAAAAGCGGAGAAGCGAAATAGTCCATGTTCATTTACAAAATATAAAATTTTATTGAATATTAAAACCCTTTTTATCCACAAATGATTTACGAATCTCTTCTCAGGTTTATGAATTCTGTTCGTCTCATTATGAACTCCAATATTTGCTAGTGATTAATTTTATGAATGATTTAAAAGTTTAGACATTTTAGAGATTTTGAGGCTTTAACTCAAATAGGATCTTTTTTTTTTTTTCGTTGTAACTGTCCGAGCTGTGGTCGTATTCTTTAAAAAGGAAATTGTAATCTCCCGCCAAGAAATTAAAAGTAGTAGAACTCGGCATTAATCTAGTATTGGTATTTCAGTAATATTCTGCCAAACTTTTCAATAGCATCTCTTTATAGAAATGTTAAACATTACAAATATGCAGAAGAAAACTACTCAGACGAACCTCAGCTATCAGAGTAGAATCTAAAAGAATTGTTATTAAATTTAAAATAAACATGAAAATTGTTTGTTTAAAATATGTATATAAAATTATATTCCTATTCATAAATGTTTTGCAAGTCAAATTGATTTTTGGTATTTCCTGTCAACAAATCCTAAATCAATTTCTTCAAATGCTAAAAAATCAGTTTTAAGCTCCCTCCTGATTTTGAAAGCCTCCTCATCAGTCACCTGTGTTTCATAAGGATGGAATATGCAGAGATATTTAGTTCACGTATCGCGCACAGCTACACAGTTCGGGGAATAAATAACAAATGACCGGACTAATGCCCAGATCAATAAAATTCGGAAAAATGCAATTCCGTTTTTAACGTCTGGATTTAATAAATTAAATTTTAGAAAAATAAATATGAGCAAAACAATAACCAAACTTTTCTCCAGTGCATTCCTTCTATGCGTACATGCACAGCGTTAAAGCAAACTATTAAGCAATTATTTCCTTTTTTGTAATTTTTACCAATATCGCTGGAAGAAGTAATTTGCTTGCCAAAATTTATTAGTAACGTGGGAATGAATAGCATTTGCTCTGTGAATGACCTGCAGGGAACACAGACGACCCTTCCGTGTAGTTCAAAGCGATCGAAAGTCCTCGGGGCTTAAGGGAAAGTTTCAATGCATTGGGGATAAAGCAATTCTTCTTAAAATGTCTGTGGGGAGGAGAGGGAGAGAGAAATTTAAAAAAGAAGAACCAGAGATGGAGCGAAATAAATAAAACGGGAGAAAGCAGACTTTGGTCGTTCTTTATTCGCTGACCAACACTTCGATGAGAGAAAAAGTAAAGCGAAATCATTACAAAGTCAAGAGCCCGGACATGTTCGAGGAGCTTTATTCCTCTTCCTCTAGGGTTGCAGGAGGGGAAAGAAGCTGATAATAACCATTGGCGACCCACTCCTCGAAACTGTCTTAAAGAACTGAATCTTTATAGTAGATACGAGTATTCTAACATCGAATAAAATCTTATTTCCGATTCTTTGAAAATTTTAAGCAAAAATAATTACTAACTGAGAAGACTTAACAAAAATTTCCTCACAAGCGGAAGTAAAATTTCTTTTCACGCAGATAACAGAGATTTTTTTATTCTCATGTCCATACGTTGAGCAATTTGTGCGCAGTCAATTAAAAGAGCTCTTTAATACAAAGGAGGTTTCAAAAAAAAGTGCAAATATTACAGCGCCAAATAAAGGAAGGAAAATTCTTCCAAGAGCAGAAAAAGAATACATGACTGGTCTAGAAAAATGGGCATCATATCCTTTTTATAAAGCAAGACAAATGAATGCTTGTGTTGTGTTGCAAGACTGTCAGTACAGCATCTGAACATTTTAGATTTTAAATTATTTATATACACACTTGCTACTGGTCCTCCACTCTTGACCCAGTACTATTCGAAGTTCTGGAAAAAACTTAGAGAGTGAATGAAAAGCAAACTGTTGCCCAGGCATACTTACAGTGTTTAATTAGAAGGAAAAAAATCGTCTACTTCAAACGGGTGATGTCGCTATCTTCAAGACATTTGTCAACAATGGCTGTTCGATAAATGTACTGAAAAGCTTGCAAAAAAATTTCCATTATTTTGAAGCCATTATCATAAATTACTCGTAGATATAACATTTTGTACGAATTCCCTGTCCCTGGGGTCATTCCCAATTGAGTCTGGCCGCATCCTAATCAAATAACTATTTTAGAAGGTAAGAAATCGTCTATTTGAAATCCGTGAACAGAATTTACTCATCAAGAATAATCTCAACTTAACATGCTAGCTCTGAACTACAATACATCACAGCGGTGGCTCCTTTTTTACACTTCATCGGTTGCTTTATCCTTTAGGAAATACTTTTAGAACTATGTGATGGTTTATTTCATTTTGAAACTCGAGCGTACATTCCCAGTAAATAAGTTACCTCAGCTTCAGTGTATTTTTTTAAAATTTTTAATTAACCTAAATTTACATACAGAATTATTCCTTTGTCTATAAGTTACTCTCAAAACTTAACTTCCGTTAGTATTTCTATTCATTAGTAGACATCAATGGTATATTCTAGTATGTTCATAAGCATATATACCACTGCACACTAGCTGGTGTGCACATTGACGAAGGTGCACACTTAGAAGGGTGAATCAAATCCAAAATTTAAAAAAAAATCAAAATTCAAATTTAAAATTGTCTTATTAGATAGCACTTGGGTGGCAAAAGTTTTCTGTTAACTAACATATCACTGCTGATTTTTTTTTTTTTTTCAGAATTTTTACACCTTATATTCATTTTCTGTAATAACCTCGAAACTTTACTTTTTAAAAAACTTTTGCACATTTTAATGTAGTTTTCCGCAATTATACTTCAGCTATTTACTGATTTATCCAACCAAAATTAACAATTCTCTTTAATTTTAAATTATTAATTATGCCAAAATAGATTTCCTTATAATTATTATGCAGCACTGATTTTTTTTAAAGAAGAAAAAGAGTAAGAAAAAAGAATTCTACGCACGTCTAGTTCCCAATATCCGATTTTTTTGTCAATGCTCATAACAATAAGCACATTTCTTGGTCGTAATCTTGCAATTCTATCTCATATAAAAAATAATTCATTCGCTGAATTATTAGTTTTAGTGACAATTACATCAATTACATTGATTTTTTATTCGGCGTGCATATTTCTTTTTCCAAAATTCGAGGCTTTATTTCTAAAAAGACGATTCAAAGTACTGTCTGTAGCTAGCTACTTGTTTTTCGCATCTATTTGGCAATTATCGGATGCCGTCTTGAAAAAACGAAATAAAACAAATGCTAGTCGGAAGAAACACAATCTGGAGAGTACGACGAATCGGGTAAAACCTCTCATTTCAACATTTCCAAGCCTATTCTGGGCTTGAGACATGTGGCCGGCACATCTTTATCTGGTGGATCCGAACACAGAAACCCTAATCACAAGGAGTTTCTCGAAAAAGCAGGAACAATTTCTCCGAACACAGGACGTCTCCCCGATTTCCAATTCGAAGCATGTCACTGCTCTCCTCTCTGACTAAAGCAAACAAACAAACAAAAAAACCGCATTTTGTTTTCGTCAAATATCCGCCTCCAATTTTCTCATTGGTGAACTTGATTTTCCTATCATCCCAATAGCTCCTCAGCAATTCTTCCTGTTCCATCTTTGTAGCTGACCCCTCTCGAACACATGTTAATTATAATCAATTCACAGCTAACACCGGCTGAAGTCTACCTGGGTTTGACACTTAATGACAAAGATTGCTGGTAACTGATCGTTTTTGATGATTTGAGGAGTCACTTCATAAGCGAAAGAAATTTAGCATCTGGTTGTCTTCACGTTCTTCTCCCTTGAAGACATGATGGATCTATTTGAAACGCGATACACACGTTTGTATTCCCACATTTGGATATAACAAAATACCAGACACAAGGATCCTATTAGTGAAAAGGATCCACATCTGGCTGTCCGTATGCACTTTGTGTAGGAAAACGGGTGACATTACATCTGGCTGGAATGCCAATTACCATGTGAGGAAAAAGGGGAAACGTTACAAGAGTATAACCAAGATGTAGTGAGCATTTGGTCTAAAGCATTGAAACCTCTCACGACATATTCTTTCAGTAACAGCAGATTCACCCTTCATACTTGAGAGCATTCGACGCTCTTCATACGCGGTTTTCTTCAAATGGAAACAGAAAATAAAAATTTCCCTCAAATGTGGAGAATCTGACTCGAAAACCGACATCTGCGATTAAGAATAAATTTATGATGGAAACACGAATTCACGAATGTGGCGCTATCGTTATGTTGACTGATGTCCACGCGTATTGCGTGACATTTTTGATTTGGCTATTTCAATCAGCACTTAACACAGCATCCTTCTGTTTTTTTTTAACCAGATGCAACGCTGTTTATCAATAAATTCCCTTTAAATTGAAATATCTCAAGAGACCATGGCAATAACATGAATTAAAAAGATTTGATGTGAGACGTAGTACTTGGCAATTAGACTTCTTGTTTAGAATGTTCTTCACCTTGCAGTTTGATGTTCATCCTGGGCATTCCAGTTCAGTTTTTACTTTGTGTGTTTAAGCTTTTAAAGAATTTTTTTAACTTTTATTTAATTGAATTTGAATGTTTATTACTTATTTTTTATTTATTTAGAAATTAAAATTATGGCTTATGTCAGGAACCATATTAAATATCCAAACCTATAACAGTAAAATGAGCTTAACTACATTGTTCTACTTACACTTGAGGATGTATCGGACTGTTATAATTTTTTTAGATACGAAAAGACAGCCAAGATATTTATAAACCAAAGTTATTCAAATTTATGAACAGACCACTATTAAGATAAAAGGAATCTGGCACAAAACTTCAGATCCATTCGTCATTATATAAGAATAATTACTTTAATAAGCAAGAATATGAAAAGCTATTGAAGCTATTTAAATCGTACCCATACAGAAAAGACTCTTTTAGTTCCCAAAATAAATTTCAAACCTTTAGAAAAGGGGAGAAAAAAAGCAGAAATATTTATTGATGATGTAGCTTTCAAATGTATGTATTTAAAACTGTACCAGTATGAGAAATCACGAAAATTGCAGCAACAAACGTTTTATAATCTGCCTAACATTTTACAAAATAGCGACGATTGATATTGTTGATCTATAAAGTGTTGAATAGTTTCGAAAAACTGCTACAAGGAAGGAGAACGACAAATTTTAGAAATTGCATTTTCTTTCTGCTGGAAGTGCTGAAACCTTCTGTAACTTTAGATGTTAAAAACTTTAAATGTGAAGTTAGAGAGAAAAACGCTAAAATTTGAAACATCATGGGCGTTGCCATTGACAAAAAACTCCAAAATATTCCACTTCCTAAACAAGGCTAAAGCTTACGACAATTTATAAAAACATGCAAAAATATTGACTGTATATCGTTCAGCCACTACCTTTGCTTCAGCATTAGTTCCTTATCTCCTCTGTGAAAAAAATCTATATGGTAAACTTTTAAATAATTGTTGACATAATGAAAGTTTGAATCGGAATCTAGACGTAATCATCAATTAAAATGATTGAGGGAAGGTAGCGGTATTCTCCAAACATTCACTTCCTCATTTAGAAAGACTAAACTTAGAGAACAGAGAAATGAATAATATGTTTCAATTCTTCAAACAGTTTGGTAACATGCATCTTAAGCATGTGATACCACTTTCTTGATCAGTAAGAATATCGAAAAACGATATTAAATTTCGTCTATCAAAATATCTAAACTTGAAAGGATGGTGTGCGATGGCAACATTGTTAACACAGTACACATTGAGGAATCATTTTGTGTTCTTCTCGAACGAAAATTACTTCAAAATTTACTTCTCAGAAAGGAATTAAAGATACCTGCAGTGTATGATTTGTGAACTTTGTTTTAACTTAAGTCATTTAATAGAACATTTGGACCGATAAACAAATGACCCTTAAGGATTCTCTGGAACAATTGGCAAAATGTTAAGCTACTGAAAGGATACCTGTAAATAAAATATTTTTACTATTGAAAAAATATATGTCAGCCATAATTTTAGTACGGATCAAAATTACTAATGGAATATTTTTTGATGAGGGTTTTCTTAGAAAACTACTACAAACGAGAAGGCCTGCTGGTCTATAGACCATGACAATGACACTAAACACAAGAAAAGTATCTGAAAATTAAAAAAAAAAGGTAATGAAATTTATAATAATAAATAAAATTTGTGCATACTTATTAATAAAATCTCATTCCGGTAATTTTATATTGAATGCAATCTTAGCTCATGGTTTCACCTTTTCCCCCTCCAATATTAGGAATAGTAAGTTTTTTTTACTATTCCTAAGCAATGAACTGCAAAAAAATATGTATATTTCCATTTAACAAAATGTGCTCTTTTTTAAATTTAAAAACAGATTTATTGCTATGCTCTCTGATAAATGATCGCTTATCAATAATTTAAGCTTACGTAGATTTTTTTTTTTCAAAATCGAAAAAAAAAAGTTATAGTATTATTTGTTTTAGTATTAGCCAAAAAATTTAAGAAAAACAAGTAGTGTATAATAGTCTTTAAAAAGCCTATTTTCGCCTAATTAATAATTTGTAATGAAAGAGAATTGCTAATTTTGCCTGGTTATGTTAGTAACTAACCAAAAGATCAAGGAAATTAAGGAAAACTGCCGCTAAAACTACAGAAAAAAAAGATTTTTGAGACTCATTTGGGGAATGAAGAATAAAAATTCTGAAAAAAAATCTATGCTAATTAATGGGCAACTTTTGCTACTTAATGCTAATGAATAATTTTTTTTATTCGACACTTTTTTCAACCACCCTACTACTTAGTCCTTAGGATTTACTCCATGTGAGGACTGATTTGTTGAGTCTCTGAATTTGTCCCATTTTCTTTTCCATATTAGATGATTTGAAGAAGCGTAGATCGTATTTTTGAAACAGTTTAAAAGATGGAGAGACGCTTGCTTACTTTACCTCTAAAACTGGATCTTCGCTTTGCCATGTACTCAATTTCCTTTCGGGTACTTTCTCGATATGATGCGCTTCATCGCATAGCGAAATTGATTGCCACCGTCCTTTTTTTAAAATAAAAAAATGCTTATTTGTTATAAAAATTAAAGTCGATTGACAAAATATTCCCCTTTGAAATTGTAGCATTTGTCCTCTTACGGGTGATAAGCGAATTCCTCAAAGAAAGTAGTTACGTAGATTCAATCCAATTATAAAGCAAATTTTTGATATCTGAGTGGAGTGGAAAACGACATCCAAAATATAATACATATTCGATTTCTCTGGTACTTGTGTCTTAATCGCATGCAAGCAATTAATCACCAAAGAAAATCATCAAAATTGGCAGGTAAGATTCAGGTATAGAATTGTATTTCATAGCTATGTTCGCCAATACTACGAAACTCATAACTCATGTGTGGGCTTTGAAAATAAAAATCTGAGTATTCGTGGCATTCATAGCCTTGTCCAAGGCTCATGCTCTTATGGAGGGAGTGAAGGATAATACATTTATTACAGAGTGTGCGGGAAATTTTTGAAAGACCCTTCCGGCTCGTTGTAATCAGTGAATGAAATAAACTGAAACCAATGCAATATTATATATTTACAATATCATCTCCTATGTCTTCATATCAAACTGTTTCGAAGGGTTTTTTTAATAGGAGAAATATTTCTAAAAATAACTGTTACAGTGACAGAAAAATAAGTGTTATATACCGAAAAGTAAACTAAAATATCTGTTATAAACGTGTATTTACCTTAGTTTTCATCACAGTAAGCTGTTTCATCGTTTCCTTAAAATAGGAAAAAAATATTAATAAAATAATAATTTTGATTGCGATAACATGGTTTGCAATTTTTCAAGAAAATCCTTGAAGTTTCAGTTAATTCCTCATTAGTTAAAAATCCAATCAAAAATTTGAAAAAATATTTTTTAGTGAAAATTATTCAATAACATAAAAAAGTAGGTGGGTCCAATTACTTTAGATCTCTTTAGAATGTTTTTAACAACATTCTATCATAATTCGCAAGTAATATGCCAGCTTATCATTAACATTATCGTCTTTAAAAAGGAATTAATTTTTTTTCTTGGATACTGTCATTTTTCATTTCTTTCGTATCCAAAGAAAATACTCGAATCCAGTGGAGGAATTAATGAAGAGTTTCTTCCATTTAACTGACACGCGCGCTATATATTGCCAAAAAGAGCGGCCTCTTGATCATTTCTGATACACTTGCGAGATGCTTTCGACCCCACCCCCGCCTCCCAACTATTCGGCTTTTAATAATGCGCGATACATTTACTAATGTTAAGTTAGTAGTTGGTCAACGGACTGCCTTCACCACCCTCTTCTCAGTTCTTTTTTTAAGAGAACTCAGCTATTTTCCCAGTATTCGTTACCAGCCGCCTTTGGAGACCATGTCATTTAACAGGAATAGGAGTGACTTGGAATTTCAATTAAATCTTTCAAGCTGAGATGGCAAATTTAAATAATAGCTTAGTTTAAATACTACTATAAAACTGTTATGTATTTAAGCGCGTTGACTTAGATTTATTTCAAATAAATTAGGAGTGGGGAAAATAGAAAAGAAGAAATATATAAAAAGTCCCAAGCATAAATATTAAAAAATAATTCTTAATTATTTAAATTTCTTTTTAAAATCTGCAGGACTGTACGTCTCCCGACCTTCTCGTATACTTATATAATAAGGTGGACTTAGTGATATTTTACTAATGTAATGAAGTATTCATTTCATTTTACCACCCAAAATTCCACACACACCTATAATTTTAGAGTTAAAACATAAAAGCAAGCTTCAACAATATAATTTGTAACGCCTTTAAGATATCGCTGGCTCAAGGACAGTTAACACATTTACACTATCATTTCATAAAATCTATAATAAAGAATAAAAATATAAGAATAAAATCTTCTGCCAATTAATATCCATCTAGCCCATCGCATTTTTGAATCATCATATAGACGACAAGAACTCCTTTACGCAAGCATTGCTCAAAACTTGATAAACATCTACAATTTTTATGACCAACAACTGACACACATTGCTTTCTTCCAACTATTTTTTTTACTTTTTTTGCTCACAGAGAGACTCAATTTCCAGAATACTTTTTGAAACACGCAGAGGGAACTTCGAATTTTTTGACGATTAATGTTCTTCCTTCTTGCGTAACTCTTATTAAAAAATTGGGAAAAAAATCCCAATTTTCTGGAAAGAAAAGGAATTTTCTTTCAAAATGAGCTTTTAATGGTAATCTCCAAATGTTGCACACGAAAATTCCACCCTCTCCATCCAAAGTGTCGTTTCATAACCCTTTAGTTGGAGGAAAAACCCTCAGAAAATCGAGACCGAAATTACCTCAAATATTTGCCCGCCTTTAAAACTATATTATCTTTCTGATTATCAACGAGTGTCCCCAACTAATTAAAAGAAGAGGCGGGTAAACGGAATATTAATTGGATCCGAGTATCGAATCTTCTTTAACCCTTTTAACCTCGATATGACGCAGTGTTGGCTCACAGGAATTTCTTCTGCTCCCTTCAAATAGAGGGGGGGGGGGGGGGGGGGGGGGGGGGGGGGGCTTGCCTCTCGAACAGCGCAGTGAAAGAATTACAAACGATTAGAAAAGTTCGAAATCATCATAATTTGAGTCCTGCAAGGATAGCTGCCATTTTGAAATAATTATGTTCGAGAGTTTCATGGAAAAATGAATAAAATCTCATTAAAGTAAAATTGCTTAAAATCATTAAAGCAAATTATTTAATATTTTATTTACAATTTTGCAAAAATCTTTTATTATAATAAAATTATTCAAAACATTTTTTGGTGATATTCCGGAGTTATGATCCATAATGGGTTAAGTAAAATAGCCAAATTTTTCCAAATTGCTGAGCACAGCGATGATGCGTGTTTGGGGTGAGATTAAATTTGTGTTTTTCTTTACTGTACGTTATAATATTCTTTTCAGAGTAAAATATTGGCGACACCTCCAGCTCTATTCAAGCTTTATTGTATTTTGTGGAAAAAAACCCGTAACTTTTCCTAATCAATGAAGCAATTTTTCGAAGCGATTTATCATCTTTCGACTACACGATGATCAAACAACGTGCATTTTTAGAAGTTTCCTCCTAGAATTCATTTGAAGGGTTTTTATGACGAAAAAATAATTGCATATGTCGAATAATTATTATGACGGTAATATGCTTGGATTGCAACTGTAGAAAGTTTTAAAGAAAATTTTCACCAGAAAAAGTGGTAACGAACTGACAAATTATTAGACATATACTTAATTTTATGTTTACCACAAAAATTCTATGATTATAATATTCTGAAGACTTCATATTTGTTTTTTTTTTAGCCCAATATACTTCTTAATGTATACTTTAACGCTTCTGTAAATATTAAGCTTAAATTGTAAGCCTGTATTACATTTTCACATCTTTAAAGAAGAAAATAATTGGTGTATATTTAACTTTGAGACGTACTGTATGTGATTCATCTCGTGTAGCATACAGTCTGTCAAAAAAGTATTGGGACACACTACAAATTCACAGATTTTTATTATCATATTTTTTTTAAATATACAAATGAAACCAAAACAAAGAATTAGATATAATTTTAATATATGCAAATCATAATAATTCAACAAAACTCTCAAATTAATGTAATTATAGTTAAAATTAAAAATTAAAGAAATAAAACAAGAAAACGTGTTCAAAAAAGTATTGGGACACTTCCCAATAAAATTTAAAAAAAAACAATGAAAACTTCAAAGTTAATTTCTTGTTGGGCCCTCCTTTCTTTCTTTGATCTTTCATATTCTATTCGACATGGATTGGACCCATTTTTTGCAAAATTCTGAAATTTTTTTAATCGAGTGTGGCTTATTTTCGAGCAAATGTTTTCTTAAATCCTACTTGTTAGAAATTTGATGTTCACATAGTTTTTGCTGAAAAAAATCCCACACATGTTCAATGGGATTAAGGTCTTAATAAAACTAGGACAGTAGTAGAGGGCCCACAACTTGGGAACATTAGCAGTACGTTTCGGAGCATTCTTGTTGTGCAATTTAAAATTCTTGAGATTTCCAGCTTGTTCGCACTTTCCTTTAAATCTCGCCTGAGAATGTCAAGATAGATATATTTACTCAATGTACGATCAAGACATTTAAATTCTCAACACCAATGCTCACATTATTTGATTGCAACTTCCTTATTTAACACGAGGCCGTACATTTTTGACATGCATTGCTATATTTGGTTTCCGCCAAATTTTTTTGCTTGCCATCCGATCCGAAAATGTTATGTTCGCTTTCATCAACAAAAATGACATTTTTCCAAAATTCTTTTGGCTGTTTTACACACATTTTAGCAAATGTCAGCCTAGCTTATCGATTTGGTGTGCTGATGTAGGGCTTTCTTTCTGTACTCTGTTTTCTTAAATCATTCTTAACAGGGATTTACAGATTTTCCGAACTTACTTTTTCAATTCCAGAGTCAATTTTACTGCTCTTGGTTTTGGATTAAAGTAAGCTTGTTTCAAAATCCACCTCTTTTTACATTCATTAAATGCCTTGGACACCCTGATCTTTGCTTGTTTTCAACACTATTTGTTTTCTTGAACCGGTGAATAATGTTAAAAACAGTAAACTTACTAAATTTTAAGATATGTCCTGAACAGTGAACTGATTTTATATTTTTCCATTAACTTATTACAAGTTTTCGCACATCATTCTATATATCTTAATTTCTCACCATTTTTTTTATAAATAATCTTACCTGTTGAAATTTTTATGTTTAAAATTATAGTCTAAAACAAGTGGTAGTAAATTCAATTCTATTGATGTGCTATATATTTGTTGAATTTCTCATTTCAAAAGTGTCCCAATACTTTGACTCCTTATGCCTTTGAATTATATTTGAAAAGTTAAATCAAATTTTAATTCTAAAATAACAAAATTTTCCTTACAAACTGTGAACCAAATGTTAAAAATTTTTTATTCATCTTTTTATTTTGTGATAAATAGTTTTATAAATAGCTATATAGTTATTCATGCCAAGTGTCCCAATACTTTTTTGAGTGACTGTATATATGGCGGTTAAGACTCGCCATAGAGCATACATTATGGATGACATTTAATTCGTCAATAAAACTTTTACTTAATCTTATTCGTCTTTTTAATAATAAATTTAATAAAGCTTTATTCTTCACCGTTTTTTACATACTCTTCTGCGCATCACCAAATTAAATCTGTTCCAAACATAAGAATTATTTGAAAAATACGAAACCAGAGGGTTAGACGATAAAATAGTGTGAATGCTTCGACAAAAAAAATGGAATTGATAAAAAATATGGCGAAAATAACATTGGAAAATTGATTAAAAACGGTGAAAATGGCTCAGAACAAGATAATTTTCTTAAAATTTTAATGCTATATAAAATTAATTGTGTAGTATTCTATTCAGAAGTTATGGTGGAACATTTTTAACTACCCTTTTACAAGTTTTAGAGAGGCCTAGAAACACAATTAATCCT
Source organism: Argiope aurantia (assembly GCA_026543865.1). Lineage (NCBI taxonomy): Eukaryota > Metazoa > Arthropoda > Arachnida > Araneae > Araneidae > Argiope > Argiope aurantia. Next base: position 514,246 of record JAPMOR010057144.1, read on the forward strand.
TCCATGTGCTAACGATCCAGGTGCGCAAAATTTCGTTTCGGGGAGAGGAATTGCAAAAGGACATACAGTTTTATACAGTTTACTTACAGTTAAATTAAGGGCATCTAATTAGTTCATTACCATTGCTGAAGTCGGACCACATATCTAATTAGATGCTATCTCTTAATTATAGTAATGAATAGATCATCTAATTAGATAAATGATTCGGTTCAATTGGAAATGAGGTGCGACCTGCCAGTGATGTTTATGGCAGGGAACTTGGGAAAGGCAAGAAACTCCGAGTTTGTTTAACGGAACGAAATAAAATTTCAAACTTGCGTCATGCAAATCATTGCAATCGGTAAAAAATTAGTTTCCAATTTTACAAAATGATGGCACTATAACGAAGTAAAAGGAAAGAAAATAATTGAAAAAAAATCAAATAATAATATAAAATTTTATTTGTTTACATACCTGTTAGCTCTTTTCTGCATTCCTTGTTGGTCAAAAATAAGTACGTACCATCGCGTTATTACGGATGCATGCAGCATGGCAGTACGAATCAGATAGGCATGGCTACTATGCTGCCTTTCAACTCTGCTTCATTATTTACGTGTCCTTGATAAGCATACTATATTTGAGAAAACCCCACAGTTAGAAGTTCCCCAAAATCTGATGACCCAGTTAGCGCGCAAATGATGAAGCACGCAAGATGATATTTTAATAAAGGAAGATAAGATGAATTTTATCTTTACACATCTTACCATATGAGTCCTCCAGGAATCTGCTGTATCGTTCGTTCACTTATGGCTGTACATTTAACAAATCAGTTCACCGTGACTTCTTCGAAAGACCCAACACAAAAATTCTACGTGAATACCAATATGCCATGACATATGAGGAACGTAGCGACTGTTGTTGCACAGCATGAGAGTAAGTTGAGCCCTGTTTACGCCAGTTCTGTGAGTTCAAAGTCCTGTCTAAATGTAAATGAGGCTCTGCAATTCATAAAATATAAAATGGCCAAATATTCATCCGCTTTCAATCTAACCGGAAAATGTAAGGTAAAAATCAAGAAGTGTCGAGTGACGTTGTGATTTGAATTACTGTAAGGTGTACATATTGTAAGGATAGAAATTTAGAATTTTCCATAAAACTATGGGCATGATCATTGAATGTCCAATGCTCGTCCTTCTGAGTAGTCACTTGCAGTAAAATTAGAAGAACTTGAAGATGCATCAACTGTTGCTATTGCAACTTCGTCCACATTTATCGATAAGTTGCTCATAATCCTCTTTTTGGTGCAACATCCAGAGAATTAATTTCTTCAAACTTACGAACTGATTCGTAAACTGTATTTGTGGACAAGTGTCCTTTCTTTAAGTTTTTTATCTGCTGACAAGGAAGGAACGGAACCGAAGTGATACTCTAATTCTGATAAAGGAGTTTTGACTACCAATGCTCATTCATTCGTGTTTAGTGCGCATGTTCATTAGAGCGAATCATTTGTTCTAACCTTGAGTATTGGCATATCTTGCCATACGCTTTCATCAGGCAATTATATGAGCCACTCAATTGCTCATGGTTTGAGTAGTAAAGCCCCATGTCTTGGCAAGATCTCAAACTTTTTCCAACATAGACATCGACCACTTGATTCATATAATACTTATCTTATGTTTCACTCGTATCTGTTCGATAGAACAAGAGTTAGTGGATTCTTACTATCTTACTTACCAGTGGACTGTTCATCGAGAGTTAAAAAACTTGGAATTCCATGGCCGTGCAGCCGCGCACAAGCCGAACATCACACCACAGAATGTGAAGTATTGATTGCAGTGGTGCAGAGCTCATCGTCATTGGACTGTGGACATGTGAAAACTGTTATTTGGAGTAATGAATCTCGCTTTACAGTCTGGCAGTCAGATGGACGCGTCTGGGTCTGGCGGATGCCCGGCGAACGTTTCTTTAGTGACTGCATTGTACCTATTGTTAATTTTGGTTAAATTGTGTGGGGATGTTTTTCGTAGTTTGGTCTAGGTCCGTTAGTTCCTGTGGTTGGAAACATGAACTCTGAGATGTATGTGGACATTATGGACAATGCTGCACTCCTAACTCTATGGCAATATTTTGGGGAAGGCCCATTTCTCTTCCAGCAGGGAAACTGCCCCATTCGCATATCGAAGCTTGCACAGACGTGGTTTGACGAAATGGATATTCAAAATCTGGACAGCCCTTCTCAGAGCCCAGGTCTAAATCCCATAGAACACCTTTTGGACGAATTAGAGCGTAGATTACGTAACCAGCCTAATCGACCATCCTCACTGCAAGCACTCACTTCAGCTCTGGTGGACGTCTGGAAGTCAATTCCTATAGCAACCTATCAAAAACTGGTGGAAAATCTTCCCAGACGTGTGCAGTCTGTCCTCGATTCAAAAGGAAGACCAACACCATATTAATATGTGCCTCAGTACGCTCCAAGTCCATGCCACTGGGTGTCCGGATACTTTTGGCCAGATTGTGTATATATATATATAGGGAGAGAGATTGATTGTCGGAGAATCCCTTTCATAGTAAAATTAAAGAAAAGAATTAAGTTATCTTGTTACCACACCCGTATAGGTTTCTTCATAGCAAGTGGAAAGCCTTTCTTCGTAAACTTTGGTTGACTTGGAATGTTACAATTCAAACCCACAACCTAAACAGCTACTTAAACTTCTTAAAGGACTTAGCAAAAAAATGAAAAAAAAAATTCCGAGATGGGTGAAAATTATCAATCTTATAAGCATCGATTTACATAGCTTTGGGACATCAGCAGAGATTTATGGTATAACATTATATCTCGATGAAATTTAGTGAAGTGCAAACTAAACTTTTGAATATTAAAAGCTATCCAGTCAAGGCAACAACTACTCACATCACTTGAAGTTATCGCCAGAGTTGGCATTGGCTCAATCCTTTGCCAAAGATGAATTCTTTTATGTAACTAAGATTTAATCGTTCTACTTGAGAATTGATTCTCTCATCATATTAACATGAATAAAAATTACTTACAGGAAACAAAAGAAAAAACAAAAAAAAATATTCTTTCTCAATAGAATAAGGGTCATCAACTTCTTGTGTTCGTATTATAATTGAAAATATGCCAATAAAATAAAATCTCCAAGGTTACTTTAGCCTTACGTATGCTGAATAACCCACTTTCGTGGGTTGGACACTGTTCAAGATGCTTTCAAGAAAAACTTTCAAGAGACTTTCACAAGCAAGTTTAAAGTTCATGTATAATGATTTTTTAAATGATATTTCAAATTTGAGTAATAGTTTTATTAAAATTTTGTCGAGTTGTAGGATATCTTTTCAGATATTTTCACACTTTAATGTTTCTTAATGAACGTAGAAGAGGTGAGATGAGCTTCGACAAATCACAAGAAGCTTCTGACGTCGAGGGGAAAAGGCATTCTTTGAGAAAACTAAAGTTTGTCAAAAAATACTTAGTATTAAACAAAATAAAGGAGGAAAAAAATGTTGCATCATTTTTGTACTGGGATAGTATTTTTTGTGTTAATTATCATTTGTAAAAATATATAAATAAATAAAAAAACAGTATGAGAATTATTTTACATTTCTATCTGCTTAACATAAATTTATAAAATATTTATAGATTTCCAAACTTTTCTCCATTTTTTTGGGTAAGAATTTTTGATCAATATTGGAGGAAAAATTTGGCTAGAAGAATTTTTCCAGTAGGAAGTTTTAGTACAAAGAAATCTTCCGATAAGTAATCCTTATTTGATGCAATAGATAGGATCAGTAATACCTTAAAGCAAAGACAACATTCATATAAATACATTCGAATTTTAATTAATTGGTGCCAAGTACTGTTAAAACTGTTTTTTAAATGAAAACGGTTTGTAGTTGATTGTCTTACACTGTTGTTAATTATCTCTCATTTGTCTAAATATTGAATTCAAGGAGAAATTGAAAAAAAACCACATATTATAATGATGAAATATCATTTTTATTTATTATATTTCATAGATAATTTATAAACTTTTATTAACAGTTTCGGAAATGCAACATTTTTTTTTAATAATTGAACATAGAAATAATATAAATAGCTATTAGAAAAGTGTATACAAAATATAGCAAAAGAAAACTTTAATTTATTTGCAAATAACATGTTTAATTTCAATAAATAAACTTAATGATTGCATTTTCAGAAATTTTGGAAGACTAATTAAGTTAAATCGAATTTGAAAAAAAAGATGCTCTTGAAGAAAAGAAAATTATTTTAAAACTAAGGAATAAAAGAAATTAGCCAAATTGCTAAAAGACATTCCGCCATAGCAATTACAACTTATCGAATTCTGTTATCTGAAAATTGCATGACGGACATTCATCTCTGTTGATTGTCCAAGAAAACACTCTTCATTTCAAGTCTATCATGACTTGACATGAAGTCTGTGTATTTAGATTCAAAATAATTGTCATGTATGTGTATTTAAATTCAAAGGTTACTGCAACTCAAACTGTAAATGACCCTTGAAAGTTACAAGAAAAAAACTCTTCATGAAGATTCCATACTAAACATTTTGAAAAAAGCTTATTATCATGTTCGTGTAGCTAATAGAGACCCATATCTATCTCCATCAATGAACAAAAGCGTATATGTTTTACAAATGAGTAAAATAACAAACATCTAGTACTCTGGACACAAGTTCTTTTCTCTTACAAAAGCAAATTTGCTATCTTTGACGTCAAAGGTCCTAAGCTGATGTGGAGTAAACAAGCTTTGGCTTTTCAGATGCAGAATCTTATGCCAGCAGTTAAACACGTAGAGGTGATATAACGATTTTGAGAGCGAAATGCCAATGGTTATGACACTCAGTGGTGTAGGGGATTTAATTTTTATAGAAATAATATAACATCATATGGGGATACAGACAATTTAAAATAAAATTTGTGACAGAGACACAATATTTCAATCCTGAAAGATTTTTAATTTCCTAAACGTACAACCTAAGATATAATGTAAAGATTTAGCTGCCATCCAATATCAAAAATTAGGTACTTTTTCCTTCAAAATAATTTTATTTAAACTCTATATCGACGATTAAGTATCGTAAACTTATATCGACATTCAATAATTTATGTAATAATTTGAGCTAAATTATTTTTTGGAATGCTGTTTATTACTTTTTGTCCCTTTATATTTTTGATATGCGTAGCAGTATACAAGGAGAACTTCACACCAAAAATCACATATAGGATTTAAGACTTTCTTTCGAATAGGTTTTAGTACTTTACTTCAAATTAATAATGATGTAATCTCGCCTATCTCAAGAATATTTAGATGGAACGACATTGTTTCCCTACCACCTATCCCCCCCCCCCCTTCCCTGGATTTTTTTTCTTTCTTTTCCATCAAAAACTGAACGATAAAGTATTTTTCTACTCAAAAAGTTTGAGCAAAATGTAAGTAAACGACGCATTATAGCACAACGTGCCAGAAAAGTGCAAGTGCATTGTTTCCTACAGTAAGCCAGTCGGACGTTTAGATGTCCGCGGAAGTTAGCGTGTGATGTTACCGTAACGCTGCATGAACGGACGGGTTAACTAGATAGTACTGAGACCCTTAAAACACTTAGCTCATCATTACCCCAAATCATAAACGTGCTACATTTTCAGAGATGCTTAGTCATTGATTGTCCATATTGATTTCAAAGGATCGAATAATCGAAGAGGAGTCAGTATTTATTTTAGTCTTCGTTTAATCTGATTAGTTTCATTTTTTTTATAAATTAGCAATATTTTGTATACAGTTTTAAAAGTATTTTGCACTATAATTTGAGAAAAATTGTCAATTACTTTTTAAAAATCCAATTTTAGAGCAAAAAGATGATCACTGAGGGATTTTTTAAATTTTTTTACTTCACTTGATTTTTATTGATAGATTGAGTTATTTTTCAGTAAATGCAAAACCTCAGCTCCGGAGCGGTGAAGGCCAACCCCCACCTTGTCACCTATACATATGGCGTTATTCGTTCTGTGAGAGTTGTGTGCCTACTCTTCGTTCGAAAGTGCTGCTAGAAATAGACCGGTTATCATCAATATATCAAAAAATAAGAAAAGAGAGGAGAGGGTGATCATCTATGCGATGGATGCTGCCAGCATCCAGACGAGAGCCCGCAACTTTAAACTTAGTCCAGTAGGGGATCTCTATTCGCTCCCCCCCCCCTCCTCCTCTTCTCTTCACAAACCCTGAGGACACTTCTTCAAATTCCCCAGGGCTCCAAATTGAATTTAATGTCAACAGAGTCCGTAGGATGGCGCGCCAACTGTTTACCGCGGAGGCTCACGGGAGAATACTAATTGCGGGATCTTCAAACTGTGAGTTTCTTTTTCACTCTAATCCCGAACTAAAAATACAGACCCTCCCCACCTCCTCTTCAATCTCATCCCTTTTAGAGTTTTAAGGGGAGGAACCGGGGGGACGAGGGGTTCAAGTGAAAAGATGACTTTCCTGTGTTTATCGGCTTTTAGAAGAGTTTTAGTTTGTTATCTTTTTTTCTTCTTTTTTCTCTTCGATATTTTTCTTTTTCACTCTCTCCGTGTTCCTCACTGACTGTGTGTATTAGGAATTCAATGGCCAGAGTAAAAAGAATTTTTATAACTTTTTTTCCTTTGTTTGACCACTGCCGGTCGAGGGCGTTGTGCAATTGCAGGTCTCCTCTCAGGCACTCGCTTATCGAATTCCCGGGAGACACAATTCATTTTCAAAATTCGTGTCTTGCCCCTGCTCGGTCATTTCTCCTCACTAATTCTGAATGTTTCGGAAACGTCCCCTGCGCGATGTGAGCAGAACTTATTAAAGGAAATGATAAAATTAGATTTTTAAAAAAATTCCAACCTGAAAGCATTTTTATCTTCTTTTTCTTATCACTTGCCCTTCATTGAACAATAGTTGAATGAGGCCTCGAGACGACAAACCATGGGCAAATAAACAAATAATAAAGATCTTTATATACTGGGCCCTTTCGACTTAGACATAAGCACAGAAGAATAAGATTTAAATTAGGGAATATATAAATTTGATGCAAATGAAAATGGGACTGTGGCTCTAGAGGCAATGACTGTAAGCGGAGTCACTTTGGGATTTCTCTGTTGGATGTGTTATTAGAAATCTGATATAAAGAGGTGAATAGTATTGTATTGTTGAGCAAAATAGAAACTACAAAATAAGTAACTTCGTGCTATGGATTCCACAAAAATCACTTGTTCTCCTCTGAATAAAATATTGGTAGAATAGTGGAATGTGTACAAGCACTGCACGAGAGTCACGCATTCAGAATTTCCGACGGCGTAATAACTAAGTGCAATTGCCGACTGAGCATACATATGCCGATATTAAAACATTTCATTGTCGGAAAGCTGATATTCCTGTTCGTACACTAACATAACGATGTGTTTTATGTTTAATGGATGAAAAAAAAATCGATTATGTATTTTGGATTTTTATCCCCTGACCAATGAAGTGAAATAACGATACAAATTTAAAACTGCCACGTACATACAATATTCAATTCCTAATTTATTTTCAATTTCTCATTATAACTTTTCATATTCCTAAATTATTGTGTTTCAATTCGTCGCTTTCATACGCGCACGAACAGATAAACACATTGTCAGCTCGTGGATGAACTTGGATGAAAATTCTGGTGATAAAATCTCACGCCATCTCGCCGTGTCCAAGTACTTGTGGGCAGCAAGCAGGAGGGGGGGGGGTCATTCAAAATGCGATAGAAATCTACAATTTCGATGTAAAGACCATATGCTAAATTTTTTATTTCTGTTTTATTGCATCTTTTAGTTGCAGTTTGTTCCTTTCGGCAGACAGACGGACATGATTTCAAAAATGGCTTCTTCAAAACCTCGAATTTGCATTTCATGACGATGCCAATATTTTCTCTTTGCTTCGTCTGTGAAGATGTAGGAACTGAGACAAAGATAATCGCGTTTGATAAAACGAGAGAAGCACATCTTCTCCTAAGTGAAAGAAAGTTGACTTTTTTCCCCACTCCTCACCAACAAATGACAGGGAGGTCGGCCGTGGAATTGTCACCCTAAGTGCTGACTGGGAAGTGATGAAATTGCTTTCTCGCTTGCAAACCCAGTGATTAACTTAATGCCTGCCGCTGCCACCCCTATCCGCACATAAAGGGAAGGGGCCTCCCGCTAATGCATCCGTGATTAGGAATGGACACTGCGCGGTTAAATGAGAAGGACCACTCTTAATTTAGATTGTTTCGGGGTTTCTTTTTTCTCCCTCCTTTTGTTGTTGCTCTTCCTCCCTCGCCTGTGCAGATGTAGATATCATCGGTGGAAGCTGCAGATTTGATTACGCGGCCTCCTTCATGTCTTCTTGCCCCGACAGAGGGGGGTGGACGGTGGAAGCAAGTCTCAGTATTTCATTTCTGACCGAAAGTGACCATAGCACTGAGTATATTTTATAATTAATCGGAAAATACTTTGCATAAGGTCTTGCATGTGATAGAAAGCGACGTACAACTCAGGCGTAGCTCAGGCATCGTCCTTGACCTCTGACCGTGACTCAAAATTACGAGGTCCGCCTCAAAATAGCCCTAGTGTTGCCTTAAAACGGGACGTTAATTTAACTAAAATAAAAGAGTAATGAGTATTACTTATTTCATTTTTATTGATATTTGTGGGATTTTTTTTTCAGTACATTAAATGGCCTTTATATATTTTATCTAAAATCGTTTAGGTTCGACATCAATAAAATGTACATTTGCCTAACATTTTTATAATGTATCAAAATTTTTCTAGAATTTTTTTTATTTGATCCTATTTTATTGGGTTAAAGTAATAAAGTATCAAATTATCTCAGAAAGTTCAGGAAAATTTCATGATAAACTTTCAGAACGACTCTCTCACTCTCTCTCTCTCTCTCTCTCTCTATATATATATATATATATATATATATATACAATTATATATACAATTTTCTTCTGACACATGCATTTACTAAAAATAAACGTCGGTTGCATCGTTGTTGGCGCATTTAATGACGGAGTAATTAATTTAAAGTTCTGAATGTCACACAAATATGTTTTGATAAATAGAAATGTCTGCGTCGAAGTAATTTGTCCGTAACTTTAGTCAGTTTAGAGTACTAGAAGGTCATTTAAAGCGAAAATCGCAGAGTTTATGCTATAAATAAATGATAATTATATGTACATATAATAAACTTTTTTTATTATAAAACAGAAGGAAAATGTTTATTAGAAAATCGAATATATGTTGTGTTGCAAAAATCTTCGTTTTAGCAACAAAAGTTCCTAGAAAAAAGAAGTTCTGAATAAAAATTAGTATAATATAGATATTCAATAATAACGGTAAAATTTTCTTTTAATACAATTGAAAAATATATTTAAAAGTTAATTAAAAAAAATTTTGTATCTGTTTTTCAAACTAATACGCAATAAACTTTTCTGTAATCAAAGAAATGCCCTATAATTCATGAGATTAAAAATTTTAAAATATGAATTTTTTAAAGATGCAATTGTTTCCAGTTCCTTTAAACAATAAGCGCTAGTTTGGTGTTTTTTGATAATGACTTCTGAAAATATTATCGTATAATATACTTTTAACTTTGTCAGAAGATTCAAAAAGTCATCTTTTTAAAGATATAATTTCAATGGTTTTGTAATATCTCAATATTTTTAAAAAATCCCCCCCCCCAAAAAAAAACTTATAGATATGATTTGAAACTGTAGTTTTTGTTATTAAAGTCTTAGCCAAGTCCATTTTATCAAGTCTTTAAATCAATTGTTTTTCTTTTGTTGAAAGATCTCCCATAACTTCCTTAATCGAGAGTTTATGTTACTCTTAAACTGTGAAATTTTAGTAAATTTTTAGCTGACGCACTTCAGATTCTCTTTGTTTGACGTTTAAGCATAGAATAATTTCTATGATCCAATGATGGATTTAAGCCTTTTCCTGATTTAGGCAGTGCATATTTTAAAGCACCTTCTTTAAGTACGGGCCAATTTAGTTTCACGTTTCAACACATTTTTAATTCACATATTAATTACTTATTTTTTTTATTGTTTGGATTTTTTTATTTTAATAATTATTAACCTGATAATAATAAATTAATAAGAATTAATAAATTGTTAATATTCCATTACATTAAAGATAAGTAAATAATTATCTGCAAATTAAGGATTTTAATTAATACAAATTGGGTCCTAACAGTTTACAAATATAATAGTTTGTATTTACTGCAATTTAGCTTTTTGAAACCTGGAGAATAACATTTTTTAAAAGATCTACCTGCAGCTTCTCTTACTCCAGCGGATCCTGGCAGCTACTTCGTTAAATATCAGATACATGATTTATTACGTGATATTAATGAAATGTACTAGCATTATTTACGAGACGTGAATATTGCCTTAAGCGAAAAAGCTGTTGATGTTTTTAATGACTTATTAAATTAGATGGTTGCAATTATCTTTAAGTTAAGAGTTGAAATACAGATTGGTTAAAATTAAACTGACGGTGTTCAGAGTATCCCAGAAACATTTCACATATTTGCTACTTACCCGTGGGACCGAGATTTTCGTTCGAAAGATTTTGCAAGCAGGTGACGCTGTAACGAAATAAAAAAGAAGATAACAATTCAAAAATAAAAGAAACATAGAAGATTTTACTCATTTACACACTTGTGTACTCTAAGTGCATACTTTGTCGGTCAACAATATGCTGAAAATGCACTATTGCGTTATAAATGGTTGTATGCAACATTTCAGTAGGAATGAAGAAGATATTTTGAACGATGCTGGGTTTCATGTCCGCTTCATTAGTTACACGTCCTTGATAAATGAGATCTTTGAAAAAACCGGAATTCATAGATCATAGATCGGAATTCATAGATTCATAGATCCAATATCAATTCCTTTTTATTTTACATTGTGGTGGAAGAGTCAACAGAAGTTTTTTTTTTTTTTTTGCCTTAACGCCGATACGACATTTGCCTCTAGGAATCTACTGTATCGGTACTAGTGAACCCGTTCACTGTGACTTTCTCGAATAAGAACGGGCCAACACTGAAAGTCGCCGTGAATCCACCATATCATGACGTATGGGGAATGTAGCTTCTGTTGATGCACGGTTTCAGGATTAGCGGAAACCCATATGTGGCAGTTCTGGGTATTCACAACAACATTTAAGTAAAAATGAAACTCATATGTCCATAAAATATGTGATGGTCAATACGCATCCACTCGTATCCACGCCAAAAAACGTGAGGTTAAAACAAGACGTTCTAATTAATCTTGCGGTTTCAATTGTTGGACGAAATATATCTTTTGAGGATACAACTTCAGGATTTTTCCTAAAATCATGAGCATAGTTGACTATGGAATGTCAAATGCTCGTGCTTTTGAGCAAGCGCTTACAGTAAAACTAGAAGAACTTGCAGTTGCAATTGGAACTTCCACCATAATTGTCGACTTCACTGCACGTCCTCCCTCCAACGGTGCAACATCATGAGAATGAGTTGCTTCAAACTTCTTGTTGCTTCCTTGAATTTTTCATCCGCCGGTAAGTTCAGAGAGCCACTGAAGCATTATTCGGATTCTGATAAAGAAATTTTACCATCAATGTGTTCTCTTTCTTGGTTAGTCGCATATTCATTGTGGACGAAGGATTTTTTCGAGCCCTATCTGTCGCTTTTATATTGAAATGAAACGAGCTTCTCATTAGCATTAGGTTTTAAGAAGTGCAGTGCTATTAATTGACAAAATTTCAAACTATTTTTTTCAGATGGTAACTTTGGCCCCATGGTCAAAGTTGCGTGGATACAGTGGCTCAAAAAATTGAGAGTACACCTTACTCTTACTTGATACTCTTACTTACTTTCAATATAAATAACACATTAAAGGGAAGTGCACACAGATTTTTATTTTTACACATAACAAATGATTTAATTTAGAGTAAAAATAAAGAAAAAAACAACGAAAAACTTCTAAATTGAAAAGTTTCAGAAGCATTTTAAATAAACATACGCAGAATTTTGCCTCAAAAAATTGAGAATACACCAATGAAATTCTTGTAATATCTCGCATAGAAAGAACGTATCAGTATTTAGATGCATGTCTTTTGGCTTTTATAATATCCTCTAAACGTCTTGGTACCTATTCAACAAATTTTTGGTGGTATCTAAAGATATTTTATCCCATTCTTCTGGCAACAATTGTTTTAAATGGGTTCTGTTTCTAATTTTGTGTTTTTGGACCACTTTTTCCAGTATGACCCACGAATATTCAATGGCATTGATGTCTGGGTACTGTGGTGGTGTGTGTAACTGCTGTTTACAATGAAAAAGACTCCATATTTTGACGTTACATGCATTCTGTTTGGGAACGTTTTCCTACTGGAAAATGGAATTTCTATCTAAACCCAAATTTTTAACACTTTCCCTTAGATTGTTGCAACCATATGGTTCATCCAACTTGTTGCAGAAACTTTTCAGATCATAGGCAGAAGTGTAAGAGCTGAAATTGTGCGAAATGTCATTAGATAAAACTCGCATTGTTAGAAGAAACCGTTCATCAGCTCCCAAATTCAGAAAAGGCATTAGAAGTTTGCAAAAACTCATGAATTGAAGATCAATAACCTTTGGAAGAAAGCTCAAGTAATGAAAGAAAACTCAACATTTTTGGCAGTCAGAGACATCGTACCGTATGGAGAAGGCCTAATACTACTTTGGATCCAAAAAAGTTTGAAGTTTCATTCGAATGCGTTCAGTAAAAACGGAGCTACGATTCTTTGAGTACCATCAGTTTCATTTTAAACATACGGTATCTGAAGGCCATTATTTTATGTAATTCATTTGTGCAATAAACTAGATTAAATATGTAGCTTCCAATTACCTAATAAATCCGAATGTTTAAATAATTTTTAGAATAATAAGTGACTCTAATGACCAAAAAATTTATATTAAAAATATTTTTTTATCAAGAATTCAATCTTTTTAGATATTTTAATCGTAAATAGTACTGCCCCTCTCCCATTCTGTTACTACATTTTAAAATTTATTATTTTAAATATATGATAATTTATATTTTAGTAATATATTTGAAATGTGTCTCTTTACTTTCATGTAAATGATTTAGATGTTTGTTATATCTCTTTTTATCTTCCGAATACATTTAATCAGGCATTTTATAAGTTGCTTAGAAGATTAATTTTTTTATTTAATTGCTTAGTATAATTTTCTTAATTGTCTTACATACTTTAATTAGTATGAACTATTGGAATTCAATTCATAGTTGATCAAACCGGAAAATAATCTTAATTAAATTTCGCAATTTTTAGTGAATTATTCTGCATTTATTTTTTCCATAATTGTAAAAACATAAGTCATAAGCATCACCATCGTAAAATAACATTGTAACCAAACCATTAACCATTTGTAACCAAACGGCTATTTTTTTAAAGAATTGTTCAATAATCCCTATCGGACTGCTCAGATTTTGCATTTAATTCTCAAAGAACGCTCTAACCATTTTGAAATCAGTTTGTTCAAACCAGGGCAAGCAAGGAACACCTTGATAAAACATATATCTGAATTGATTATGGATCTTTTATTTCTTTACATTCTAAAAAAAATTAGACATACTCTAAGACCATTAAATTTATTAACAAAAACAATTTTGTTAGCTCACAGAATCGCAACGTTTTTACAGGATCTCGTGCAATTTTCTTTTCAGGGGCTAATTGAAATCATAGGACATCAGCACAATAAAAACACAATTCCCATCTATCGAATGCAGCTCCTTCTTGGGCACATAAAATTTCAGTTAGCGGAATAGTATATACGATTAAGATTCGTCGAACATTTTATAATATTTTGAATGTGTTTTTTTTTTTAATTTCACCAATTACTGGGATTTTTTTTTCTCTGGAAAGACAGAAAAGAAAATATAAAATAATGAAAATTGAAAATGCATTCGAATCCTCATTTATCAAACATATCCTTACGCATCGAATTCTCTTCAGGAGTCTAAGGTTTTCGATAGAAAAGTTTTTGTTTCTCCAATGAAATTTGTACATATCAAACAAAACTTTTCGCACATGAAAATGATGTGCTCTTATTGTAATCAAAACGTGACTATCGATGTCGTTCACAAAAAGAAATTAAATGAGAGAAAGAGAAATTGTTTCATCGTTTTTTACTACAACAAAAATATTCGGAAGTCATTCAAGAGCCAATAGCAGTGCTTTCCTTTTCACTTACTCATATACTTAGACAATACAGCATCTTCTTTTCAATTCCCTTCCACCATTGCGAGAAATGGCATTAAGAAACATGACATTGCGAGGAACAATGCTATGACATTGCTATGAGAAATGAGAAGAGAAGGGTCTGAGGGATGGCACGTTTTGTTTAGTAATACGGTGCAGAGAGGATTCCGTTCCACCTACTTGTCTTAGAATTTGATACAGATATACAATTTCAGTTTCGAGACGACATGCCAAGTTTTTCTAACTGCTCCAAATCCTTTCCAACTCTTTGCGGTTTTAAGTTATCGAGTTCACTTGCACTTGAACAGACCGGCTACACTTAGAAGGAGTCCATCCAAAATTTGATAGAAACTCAATTGATTTGATTATTCCTTCTAACTCAATGCGGTTTTGATTCACCGCAGTCACAGGTAAACACCATTCGAGGAATGATTTTTGGTGTGTGTGATCGAGGTAGAATTTTTTTGATGATTGCAATAACTCTCAGAACATCAAAAAAAGGCCTTCTCATTTATTTGATGTTTCCATTTAATAACATCGCTTCATCACAGTCCTCATTCATTCGCAACCTCTATAGTGATGCGACGCGAAACCTCGTAGATAAGAAGCAAAGCTTCATTTATACGTCGTTTTCGTTTTCATGGCTCGCTTCTAGGAATATATGAACTGTGATACCAATATCACATGACTTCGAAATCATTCCTAATGGGTGCATCAACAGAACACAGATTATCTGGTGCTAATTTAAAGGATGATGAAAGAAAATGTGAAGAAATTATACCAATATCCCTTAAAGATGCAATAAATTCCATTGGAAAAATTAGATCTTTTTTGTTTGTTGAAACTCAGGTGAAAAAGTATTCACTGGATTCCTTAATTCTATTCGTAATGGCACATTTCATACTCACAGATCACATTCAGCACATCAAAGGACAATTAAATATTTTTAAGCATTAATCGTATAAAATAGGAAATGAATAATTAGTAGATCACACTTTCCAGTGAAGATTTTATTATTATTATTGTCTCTATGATAAATGCTTAGTTTTAAAATTTAATTATTGCTTTCAATACGATATCTAAATATATTGGAATTATTACTTCTAACTGAATTTGCATTTGTAGTATTAACTCACTACAAATAAGGTTGTTAATTAATATGTCGATTATAATTTTTTTCAATTAGGAGTAGTTTTACGTTTGGAAAGGCATATAAAGGCATAGTGCTTTATTGTACAAGAAATTAAAAAGTATTAGTGAATAAATATAAAAAATAAGTATTAATAAATTGGAGTTAATCTAATCTATTCCTAAACTAAAAATCTGTTATATTTTTACTATTAATTAAAATATTTGTATAATTATAAGTAACTCTAATTACAATATATATGCACTGCATACCGGGAAGTAAAAAAAAAGTAAGGATAAATTTTAGGCTGAAATTGCTGTAGGTTTTTAGCGGTTGTATAGTATATAACTATTTTGAAAATATTTAATCAAGCTTCTTACCTATTTCTTAGTTATTTTTAAAGAATATTTCTGAGTCCTATATTAACAATTCAAAAATATAGAATTTCATTACACTTAGCTCACTACATATACCAGTTCAAACAAAACCAAAAATACAATGGCTTATCATGTTATAATGTATACAGCCTAAACAAACAAATAACAAATTGCATAGAAAATACAAAAAAAAAGAGAGAGAGAGAGAGAGTTAGAAGAGAAAGTATTAAAAATTCAACAACTGACAGCGCGCGATAAATATTTTTTACAGTTCATTCATACGTATGTTATATCTTCAAAAAAGATTTCAATTTTATTTAATGGCAAATTTTTATTTATTTTTATGTTCTTAGTCGCCCCAGATTGTATTAAAATCAAAAAAAAAAAAAAAAACCCAAAAAATCATTTATTGATAAAATGAATTAATAACGCAAAATCTAATGTGCTAGTAATAAATACAAAAACAAGAATCCACAATTACAGAGTTGTAATAATTCAAAATCGTCTATTCAGGACATTCTAGAACCGGTTCTATGACATTCAATGAACCATAATTTCACTAGCATATGATACGAGTAATGCACTCTCTGAATAAAAAAATAGTTCCAATTTTCGCCTATAGGTGGCGGTACAACAATATCTAAGTATATTTTCATTTTGGTTAAAATTAAAATTTGCCAATTCATACAGATTGGTAATTCATATTGATCAATGAGTTCAAACAATGTAGGAAAAAAAAAAAGAGATAACGTCATTTGATGCAATCTACGTCAACAAACAAAAATAAAAACATAACGCTCTTAAGTGACACATAAGCAAAAACAGCATTAGTGAATCCTCTTCTAACTGAATTCTTAGTGAATCCTACATTATTTTTTAGTCATAGTTGTTTGTACTCACTTGGCGCTTAAATAGAAATACGCTTCATCGCTCCATAGAATATTCTAGGGGAAAAAAATCATCCATATTCATTCGTGCAACAAATTGTAGAGCAAATACTAGCTGAGTACCTGTATCGTCCTAAAGTAGCTTTCTGGATCTTGCATAGATTGTAGCGCGATATATAACGCATAACTTTTGTCACTGTGAAAATCGACTTCATTTGCAGTGACTGATAAACGGCATTTATTTATGGTGACAGATTTCATGAATCTACTTCAGCACAGAAACATTTTCAACGTTGGAATTGTCCACTTTTTTTTTTTTTTTTTTTTTTTTTCATCTTCTACTAAGAAGAGTGTCAAAACTTCCTGTGCCTTGAATCGTTTAATCAGTTTGAGAAAGTCGCGAATAAACATTGGTTCATGCATAACATCTGTTTGCGTCCAAAGTTCTCGAAGAACTGTTGACAGATCCATTGTTGTAATTTTCATGAAGTAATTTTACGAGGAGAGCACTTTCTTTCAAAATTAACATTTTTCAGAAAGCTTAGAGTTTCAGAGACTTTCAGTAACAAAAATCTTGTTCAGTATCAAACGAATCAAAAACTCGAAGCGTGTTTACACATTTCACTACCTCTTCTTAGTTCGTCAAACACCTCAATAAATAAATTGTTTTCTTAAGTGATTTTAAAGTAATTAAAAAAACTATAATTTGAAACTAAATTTAAAATTAACTGCTTATATTTGCTTCATTAATAAAAACAATCTAGAAAAAATCGTCTTAGTTGTTGTAGCAACTTAGGTAATTGGCAAAAAAAAAAAAAAAAAAATGATTTTCATGGAGCACTTCCCTTGCAGTATTGAAATTACGTTTCATTGGGAATCAAAGAACTGCTTCTCTAACTTTCCCCAAAGGTGAATTTTAACCCTGTTCTTTAGAAAAAAAGTTAAAAAGAGTTTATATGTGAAATTACAGGGAATTTATATCAAGTACAAGGAGACTTATATACAGAGCTATTTCTACAATGAATAATTACGATTGTGATGGATCGTAGAATACGTAAATATTGAAGGAATCAACCCTTAAAAAAGGCATTATAAAACTAGTATATAAAGCAGAGGATAATTACTTTAAGCTATAATTTCTTTCAGCACGCAAGCACATTGGTTCCCATGACTTGAAATATTTAAAACAGTTTATCTCATTGATCGTAAATATTTACATTTTTAAGATTTACAAATTCAAATTTGACTTATGTCAAGTTATCTGAAGATTGGCAGAAATCTCTACTCATTTATTGAATAATTCAAGAATATCGACTAAACGAAGTCTCTTAAATATCCTGCATCTAAGATTCAAAAAATCGGGACAGATTCAAAAAAGTTGAAAGTGTTCAAAAAAAAAGGGGGGGGAGGATTGAAATTTCACGCAACAAATGTTTAAAAATACATGTTTAATTTATTTTCAAAAATAAATTAAACATATATTTTTATAATTTTACTATAAGAAGTTTACAGTAAGCTTATAAAAACATCAGTAGAACTAATGCTTTCGGGTAAGTTAATTACAAATTTCTGAGCTTCATTTCTTATAAATCGTAGATGGACGAAATAAATGGCCGAACCTTCTTCTGAGATGAAAGCGCCATCTATCGTCAGGGAGTCTCAATGGAAGTGCGAAGACGATAACTCGGCGTTTATGATGTGGAAAGTGAGGAGGTACGCTCGAAGCCGTAAAAGCTGCTCATGTAAGGAAAAAAATCGTGCTGCACAATTTCGCCCCATCGCATTATCCGGGAAATTACCCGCAATAAAAATGCCTCCGCCCCGGTCCCTCCCCCTTTTTATTTTATTTTTATTCACTTTTCATTGAGCTCGTTTGAAGCGGAAGCCATACGCCTTTTTTAATTAGCCTTTTCTGATGACATCTCAGTTTGAAACATTTAAAATGGGCAATTTTTACTATCACAAAGGCGACGTGATCAAGGAGGAAGTAGCATCACCGTCAGAAAATTCCACATTCAAGTTTTGATGAATCTACGTTTTGTATTTTCCTGAGCCCAAAAAACAGATTTTATTTTTATTTGTGCCTGCTTTCGGACACGTTAAATCAAAAATAAAAAGAGCTAGAATGATAAAATTTATTATGTATCCCTATCAACAAGTATGCAGATTGGGCTTAGTCAGTGTATGGAAAGTCTGCCTTGTCCACTTGAACACAATCATTCAAAAATGCATTGTGCCATGTGGATGAAATTTCGCATATCATCACACCTACGTCAAATTCCGGACTAAATCCACCAACCATCCATCCATATTTTCGCGTGTATCTGATCCCCATAGCTGGAAACTTCAACAAATAAAAATTAGTACATTGTCTTGATACCAAAAATTACAGAATTTTATAAAACTTGCATAATAGGAACATCTAAAGTTGATTCTTGATTCTCTTCATTATATTTCGAAGCACAAAATGTTTTATATTAGGTGAATATGTAAGTAAATCAATTAAGAGAGCATACCAATGAAGTCTTAGTGTTCACCCACTGAACTCCAAACCTTAGAATATAACGGAAATCGTATACCATTTGTTTTCATTTACTGAGGTACTTATCATACTGAGGTATCGACGTCCAGACATTCCTATGATTAAGGGAAATGTGAGGAACAATCTTAAAATTCCTTAGTTGGTGTAGTCCGGAAACTTGGAGAGGGGATGCCAATTATTTTCTGGACATTCGGAAGACTCGGGACTCTAACTTGCGCCATGGTGCAGAAATTGGGCACGAAAATAGAGGAGAAAAGTGTGTTATCTGCAAGGAGGAACACACTTAATTTTCTCAAAATTGCTTGATTTGGATAAAAAGGAAAAATAATTATAAAGGGAAGAAAGAGAAGCCAGGAAACAATAAAAGGCCAGATCGCAAAATTCAGAGATAATTATAACTCTGCGGTCAAGGAAACAACTCGTTCACTTCATTCATCCAGAAAAATTCAGATATTCCCTTTTATTCGAATTCTAAACCTTCCGGCTCGACTATAAATATATATATTTTTTTCAGTAACTAATCAGCTAAATCTTTACTCTCCATTTGTTCTTCCAGTTTTTGAAGCCCTTTCTGGTTCTTCTGATTTAGCCCATTTTGAACTATAAGAAAGATGAAAAAGGATTATTCTTCTGAAACAAATAAAAACGTCACCAAAGGAAAAAAAAATTACAATCTCGTCAGTTCATTTCCAAAATCTATTCCGAAAACCGGATAATGTCTCTAGTACTAAATCTATAATTAATTCTGTGTGACTGAATGCGGTTGAAATCATCAAATCTCTTTCTGCTATAACTAAACCTCAATCTGTGCATGTTCTCCCTGCAGAAGACATAAAAAGTTTGCAGTCTCAAGAATCGGATGCAGATGTCAAGATGAGATCTACCGACTTGGAAAAAGTCACACTTAAATACAACAAGTCCAAAGATTTAGAGGACGCACTCAGAGTTATTCGTCATCTAACTCCGCCTCCATCAAAATATTAGACGAGGGGAGAGACAAATCAGTCATGTTATTCAAACGAAGATTACCACTTCTTTTTCTTTTCCAAGTTTCTTATCAAATGGTTTTTATCAAATTC
>JAPMOR010057144.1:545328-555751 GCA_026543865.1 Argiope aurantia
ATATATATATATATATATATATATATATATATATATATATATATATAAAGCTATACGTCTTTCTGAAGATTCGAACTCGAGCTCAGCAAAAAAAAGTTAAAGCGTCTTTCCGCTTTATCCACCAGGCCATACATCCCGCAGGGCAGGCAAGAGGACTAAGATTCTCAATACGATTAACGAAGTTTCAAATGCGATGGAAATCTCGTCTGAATGAACAATGCTAAGATTACGAATGATCTATGCACATGTGAGGATGTCGTCCTTAAACTTTCAATTAAATATATATATGTGATGATATTTTAAACTCTTAATTTAGCCCATAGTAAAATATTGTCTTATTTCCTGATCTAATTCCACTTTCGGTTTAATTAATTCCTTTGTAAAAATAATGCGCCATCAGTACTACGTAACAAATGAAAGTGATACTTCCGTTGCCCTTGTCAAAGGTCAACTCATGTATCCCATCGGCACTTGGCCGGAAATCCTATTTGATATAAGGTTAGTGATCATTTGTTTCGGTCCTTTTGCCCTTCTTTCTTACTTCTTCTTTAGTGCCGCACTGTCTTGTACGTGCCTTGTCCGCGTCTCTGCTTGTAAATAATTTTGCTTTCCTGGATGGTGGTAGAGAGAGAATAAACCGAAATAAAAGATACAAAGTCTCTTCACTTCTTGTCAAACCTGCATTCTAATTAACATGATGTAAAAGTTTTTTTCGACATAAAGAAATGCATAGATTTTAATAAAAGACTTTGCTTGGACTGAATACCTTCTTTTCCTTCTGAATACCATTCAGAATATCCTTCCTTCCTCTTCCACTTTTATTTTTAATCAATCCATCACGTTGAAATTTTGCAATGATTTTCTTAACACACGTGTAGCTTTTATTAAAAATTTTATCTATTTCACGATATGGTTTTTTTAAAAAAAACTATCTTAATACTAATTTTCTTGCATCAATACCGATTCTTTTTCGAGGATGCATTTTCAATTATAAATCTGGATTTAAGCTCATCTTACAAAAATGACCCAAAAGGCTTAAAATTACGCGAAATCAGATTAAAATAGTAGCTACAAAGTAGAAAAAAATTTAGTGGTAGTTAAATATATTTTTCATAAGTATATTCTGTATTTTTGCACCTCAAGATTTGCCAAATAAAGTTTGAAAGCTTTAAAATAACAAATTTTGGTATGTTTTTTTTGGGGGGTTTTTTTTGCACAAACTAAAATATTTAATATAGTTTAACGCTTCCGCAGAAAGTTTTGTTACAATTATATTATTTCAGTATTATTCACCGTACAAAGGGTTAATCTACGCAATTCTTAATTTTGGAGACTCTGGAAATCCTATCCGAGGTTACTATTATATGCTAACCACAGAGAAGGAGATCTCTTTCTCTGTAATGATAACTTAATTCCCTTTTCTAAAACAATATTATTATCAAACTGTGATAGAATACGAATTTTTGTTGGAGTGATCGAAAAAATAATTATATTGTTTGTATTTTAATATTCCAGCTAGAGTATTTCACATTTAGCAAAGTTATTTCCTTTGTATCATAAATACTTTTGTCCTGACCTTCATTTCCAAACTTACAAATAATTATTTCTTCCGAATTAATCATTTTTACATTCAATAAATCAGCTACAGTGGCTCAAAAAATTGAGAGTACACCTAACTTTTATTTTATAAATCCGACTTTCAATATAAATAACACATTACCGAGAAGAGCAAACCTGTTTTTATTTTTATCCATAACAAATGGTTTAATTTAGAGTAAAAATAAAGAAAAATCAACGAAAAACTACTCAAGTGAAAAATTTCAGAAGCATTTTAAATAAACCTACTCAGATTTTTGCCTCAAAAAATTGAGACTACATCAATGAAATTTTTGCAATATCTCGCATAGAAACAAAGTGTCACTGTTAAGTTGCATGTCTTTTGGCTCCTATAATGGTCTTTAAACGTCATGGTACTGATTCGACAAATTTTTGGTGGTATCTGAAGATATTTTATCCCATCGTTCTTGCAACACTTGTTTTAAATGGGGTTTGTTTTTAATTTTGTGTTTTTGAACTACATGTTCGAATATGGCCTACGAATATTTTATGCCATTGATGTCGGTGTAACGAACTTATTGGCACCGCTATCTAATATATACCTCTCACTTGAATATTACTTCCTTGTTTTTTTTTTTTTTTTTTTTTACTAAAGCTGAAAGTGTTTATAATAAAATAGAACCGGAAATAACTTTTTTTAACGCTCTTTAACAGAAAGAAAAATCACGGGCCATGCAGAATTATCATTTCTCTTGGAAAAAAACCCCATAGTATTTATACTTTTAGTTAATGCGAGTTTATATGATAAAAAGCAAATAAAACATGATTCTTTAGCCATTAATGATTTTACTTTTCACAAATGCTTATCAAGCAAAAATGACTCATGTGGTTTTCAGAAGAGAAAATTTATTTTTGATTACTCACTATTTATCTTATTGGAGGACGATTAAAGCTTTACTTTGAATGTATTCGTATTTTCCTAGATTTATTTTCAAAATAATAATTATTTTTAATACCTGGGAACTCTTGGCAAAATTCCCTTCCATTGCTTTCTTTTAAACTGATGGTTTATTTGTATATTTGCTCCACGTTCTTCATAAAAATAACAAAAATGCATATTTTTACAATAATTTTTATTTTTGTTCAATAGAAATAAAATTCAGTAGAAATAAAATCCAAAAAAAAAAAAAAAAAAGAAAAGAAAAGAAAGAAAGAAAGAAAAAGGCTAATTTGGGAAATCTCTGGGGAACAAACATAATTAATAACATTAATTCAATTCATTCAATTTTAATAACATTAAAATTGAAAACACTACTAATCCCGTTTTTTCTCTAAAATATCATAATCATCTTATTTTAGAATGGGCGTATTTGCCTCAGGTACCTTCTATATCTTTTAAATGCTTTAGCAAAAACACATTTAAAAAAACAGGTAAAATAATTTAAATAAAATAATACTTTTTTAAAATTTATATTTTGAAAAAAATTAAAACTCCAGCTTTTTTTTTATTTTTATAGAAATCTTAACTATTGAGCAGATTTTCAAATTCTTCTAAAAAATACTGATTTTAGAAAAAAATTTATGATGATTAATTAAACGATTAACTTTCTTTTAGCTAGGAACTATGTCTTCCGTAGTATTACATCATGAAACATCCAAGAGATATGATTCGTGAATGAGATTAAAAAAATACAAAAACATGGCAAATTTCTTTTAACTTTGAGATTCTGAAAAACTTTTCTTGAAAAAAGAGAGTTTGAAAGTTCCTCAGAAATCGATTTCAAAGTTGACTTCTGGCTTGTCTCAATCGATGGAGTTTGAAACTCATTTCTGAAAATAGATGCCTTATTTTTCCATGTTTTAAGCACTCGCGAATTTTACCCATCAACAACGAAACACCTTGGCTGAATATTAAAGTATTCACTCAATCATTCAATATAAAGTCAATTGAATATTACACAGTTCCTTTTAAATTATTCACAACATTATCTGAAATTTTTAAAATTCATTTGAGATAATAAAGAGATATCAAAGTTCTTTGATGCAACAGTCTTTCTCATTTTAATTAAAAATAAAATAGCAGATCAGAAAAATATTTTGTGCATTATAATATTTTATATAAAATAGACTTTTGGACTGCATATAAATTATTTTAAAAGCACTTGTTTATTGGAATTTTGTTAAATGATTAGTATTATTTAGATTTTTATTTTTTCAAAAATGACATATAGTTAAAATTTTGCTCGTAAAATACTGAAATATAAGCGAAGTTTAAATTTTTAAAGTTTTTTATGACAATTAATTAAACTGTTAATTTGTCAATAGTTAAACGCTTGAAAATTTCAGCTCAGGGTTTATCTAGTATATTTTAATCTCAAAATCTCTTACCGATTTTATTTCTAATTAAAATATCAAATTTATTTTTTAATTAAACATCAACATGCGCCAAACACTTTTTAAAACTCGTAACTTTTTGAAAAATTACAAAGGGTATTAAATTATTTTTAGAAACACAAGAAAGAGAAATTTTTACATTAATTATCAATAAGTTTTGAAGAATGCTACAAGGTTTACTTAACCCTTATCACTTCAACATGCGATGAAATATTATACAAATGTGAGTACAAGAATTACTTTTAATGCTTAGAAATTACAGAAATATTTGTAGGTTTATTGTAATTCCGAAAATTTAATATGAAAGTTTTTGTTATTTTGCGGCTTTAAACAGTATCTAATAAGAATATGAAAAAGATGCATCTTGCACTATGGTAATCAGATTGGTAATTAAGAAGAAGATAATAATTAATAAGAATTAAATAACTAAAATTGCAAAGCGAAGGCAAATACATAAAATGATGCAAAATATCAAAAATTTTTATTCAATGGAAATGTCAGTATTAAAGATAAAATAATCCTTTCTATGAACGGAAACGTAGTTTTCAACTTATAAAAAGCTAATTATTCAAAATCCTATTATGTGCATTAAAAACGTTTCCGGGGATAAAATGTATATTGAAAATGACAAAAGTAAAATACTTCCCTGATGATGGAAATGTGCAGGAAACTTTCTTTACAGGAATTCATACTTCAATATACCCGCACGCTTGTTTTGCCCGCAGGAAAAGATGTGTGAAGATTTAAATGCAATTTAATTAATTAAACTTAAAATACTTTTTCTCACTTGTTTTGAAAAGCTCGAAATTCTTCTTTAAATAAAAAAAGTATTACAATACTTCTAAAGTGTTTGAATATTGAAGCACGTTTAATTATTTAAAGTATTTTTCTTGCTTGTTTTGAAAAGCTCCTAGGAAAGAATATTACTCAAGCGTATTTCTTAGTTAAAAAAATTTTACAATAATTTTGAAATATTTGAATGTTGAGGCATTTCCTACGATTTTAAAAAAATATACTATCTATCTTTTCATATAAAAAGGAGACTTATTGTAGCAAAAAAAAAAAAAAAAAAAAAAAAAAACCCACAATCAACTCATTTTTATTTTTCTTTAAATATTTTTCACTTTTGGTTTTTTTTAATAATTATTTTCTTTCTCGTAAATTGATCTTATAAGCTCGCATCATCATAC
This sequence comes from Argiope aurantia, assembly GCA_026543865.1. Lineage (NCBI taxonomy): Eukaryota > Metazoa > Arthropoda > Arachnida > Araneae > Araneidae > Argiope > Argiope aurantia. The sequence continues at coordinate 550,470 of JAPMOR010057144.1, forward strand.
AAAAAGTGTGAAGGACAGGATATTTTTATTTCCCAAAAATATTGTTTAACTGCCGTGAACATTTTTATACCTTTACTTATACAGTGCCCGAAAAAATTATAAGGACACGCGAAAAATCGCCAAATCTAGAAGCATTGTTTACAGAATCGAATGCAAATTTCTGTAGAAAAAATAGAAGTAAAACTAAAATATTTTATGCGTAAAGTAATTAAAATTTTCAATTTTAAATCTGCTAAAATTTAAATTTTGATTTTTAAACCTAAATGAAAACGGAAAAAAGTATAAGGACATTGCCTTTTCTCCAGTAATTATTTAAAAATTTGCATATTTGAAAGCATAAAATGACAATTCCGAGTTAAAAGATTCATTTGCGAAAAGAATTTCCCACTCGGCGACTTTCAACGTGAATTTTTAAACGATGCCCAAAGGAACTCAACTTTCTGACTCTGAAAAAGGAAAAATTGTTGCTTTTCGAGAATGTGGATTGAGTGGATGGGAAATTTCAAAAAGAATCAAGAGATCTAAAACGGTGGTTTATAATTTTCTAAAAAATCCTGGGATGTATGGTATGAAAAAGCGAACTGGGAGACCAGAAATTCTCACTCGTCGACAAAAAAGAATGATAGTAAGGAGAGCTTGCGAGAAAAGAGAAACCGCAAATGAAGTTAGACAAAATTTGAGTTTACCATGCTCAACAAGGACTGTTCAAAATGTTTTGAGTAAACATCCTCAAGTTTCTTATGGGAAATTAGTGTCACGCCCCCCTCTTACAAATCATCATAAGAAAAGAAGAGTTTACTTTCCCAAAAAATATATTTCTCTTGGTCAAAAGTGGGCTGATGTAATTTTTTCGGACGAAAAAAAGTTCAATCTTGATGGACCTGATGGTTTTCGTTATTTTTGGTATGATCTGCGAAAGTCCAAGGAAGTGTTTTCCAGGCGTCAATATGGTGGTGGCTCGGTTATGGTATGGGGCGCTTTTGCGGCAAATGGAACCACTCCAATTGTATTTATCAACCGTAAAATGAATTCGGACAGGTATGCTGATATGTTAGGAGAAAGTTTGTTACCTGAAGCACCACTAATTACTTCAGGGGACTATATTTTTCAGCAGGATAATGCTTCGATACACGTTTCTACGAGTACAAAACTCTGGTTTGAAGCTAATTCTGTAAATTTACTTGATTGGCCTGCGAGAAGTCCCGATCTTAATCCAATCGAAAACTTATGGGGACTTCTAGCCCGAGAAGTTTATAAAAACGGCACACAGTATCAATGTACATATGATCTTGTCGTCGCTATCAAAGAAGCTTGGGAAAAAATATCTGTGGACATTTTAAAAGATCTTTCAGGATCTATGACCTCTCCGCTCATTCAAGTGATTGAAAAAAAAGGTAGTTTTCTTGATTATTAAAACATTTTTTAAGTATTTTACAACATGTCCTTATAATTTTTTCCGTATTTCCTTTAATGTTAAATTTTGTAAAATATATTTTGAAGCTAAATTATGTTTTTTATGTGGTATAAGTGTTATCACAAAATTATGCAGCAGAAGTAAGAAATATAAAAAGTTCATTTAGGTGAAATGGAAATAAAGCATATTTTCATGCAATTACATGTTGTCCTTATACTTTTTTCGCGCACTGTACTACCTTTTCCAAGTTGTAAGTCAATAACGGGCTATTTGTTTTTATAAATTTCCATTATACTTGGATCTGGTAAATACATACATAAGTCAACGACGCTGTAAATAAACAATTTATTTTTCTTTTCATGCATATTCCTTGTACTAGTGCATCACCGGGGTGCATATTTCTTTACAATAAATAATTGTTGGCATACACTCTACCAATTCATAAAATTTTGTCCATAAATTATGATTTAACTCCTAAATGTATGAAGTGCAGTGTCTGTGAAATAGTGGAGAAATTAAGAAATGTCGTTATATTTCGTTGGGTGTAGATTGACAAATCTAGATGAGCGTCGCAACTATGTTGTAAATGCAGAACATTCAAATACTGTTTATGCTGAATGTGTTCTTTGCTGCTCAATGTTTACTGGTAACTTTTTCAGGCATACTTTTTTTTTTGCATAATTTATTTATCGTCTTTGCATCATAAAATTGATGGTTAAAGATCTGTATGCTGTGGAATACAGTAAAGGTAGAACTTTTAAACAGTACTATTTCACTTCACATCTGCATTTTTTTGTCTGTTCCCAATATCGTTATTGAATGAAGGGTATGGATTGCAGCAATACATTTTAGGCTGGTTACAAACACAGTGGATTTTTCCGAAGCAGGTGGTTCACCATCGCCGCTATATCAACAGTAGTGTATTGAATTCTGTTAGAGCTGTGGTACGAACTCGCAACGTTAGGGTTCATAGCCGAGTAACATAGCCACTAGACAAAAGTGTTACTGTGGTGAATAGCATATAAGCCAGTTAACAACGCTTCTACCCGAACGATCGGTTTGGTAAAATTGTTAAGTTACTGGACTGCTAACCAAAAGGTCCCAGGTTCTATCCTAGCGCATCTCGTACCGCTTCAGAGCTTACACAATTGGCGGGAAAATAAAGGCGCGGTCGATGTGCCTTTGGCGGACGCTGTGCAGACATCGGTTGCCACTGGCGCCAACGGTATTTTTACTATCGCCGTACAAGTACTGACACACTTAATCAGATGCAAGTTTACACACGGGGTGTTTTTGTAATGTCTAGAATTGCTTTTTCACAGCGAGTTTACCTTATTGCACGAAACAATTTTTTCTTTTAGCATCAATAAGTTTTCATTTATTATGAAGAGTTAAATGTCGATATTGAAATTTTAATTGCTTTAATTCAAGAAAGACCTGTTTATGGGTTTTTAAAGACAAATTCAGTGGGTGGCATGAAATTTGTATAAAAATTCGTAACGACTTTGATTTATTGGAAGAAAAAGAGAGAAACGATTTATGGGAAATCCAAACTTTCTCATATGTACTTACCAGAAAATAGATGGAATCGTAAAAAACCTAATTTTGAGTGTCTAGACATGACAGTATTAATAATCTCTAGTTCCAGAGTATTTTATTTACATTCCACTATTGTTTCTGGATTTAGTTACCAATTCTTTTTTACTTCTGAGCTGGCTGTTATTAAAAAAACGTTTTTTTTTTCTTTTATCAAAATATAAACATTATTGGAAAATTAGTAACAATATTACGTTTTTCAAAAAAGTTTTATTATGCTTTTAATTTATTTCTAATGAATCAAAAATATTTTATAAGTAAATAAAAATAATGCGAAGAAAAACTTTTTTTCTTGCAGTACTTGCTTCAAATAAGAAAGCGGCTTATTTCACAGTTATTTGTCGCTAATATGGCGTTAAGATTATTTTTATATTGTAAATGTATGCCAGGAAACCATACCTGCATTTGAAATAAAATATCTACATAGAATGTTTCTTATATTATTTGCTTTGAAGTCTCCTCTTATAATATTCTCTCCTTGAATATCTTTCAATCCTATAATTGACATTGTATCCTCAACCATGTATCCATTTCTATTTCTAACATATTTATGAAAATAATGCATTCTTTAATAATATCATGCGTAAATTATGCTAGGACATTAAAAGAACAATGGAATATTCCCATTTATTGCTGAGAATATCGAAAGTGCATTCTATGTATCTTCGTTCTTGACAAATCGATAGTTGAATATTTTATTTCCGACTGTCAAATGTGTTTCGGCATATGGCCTTAGCAAATTTTTATGCAGCCGAAATGCTGCATCACCAACAAAAAAGTATGAAACTGCTGGAATTTCTGTGCCTGACAAGCACAAAATAAAACGGTATTACCATTCAGTTTCCTATTAGCACAACTGAATGGTCATATTAATTATATAATTAATGTATATTAATATTAATTTCTTACTGTATAAATTGTATCTGAGGTTCTGTTCATATTTATATGTTTTTATGGAATGGCATCAATAAACAAAGTTACCTTCAAAACTTTATAATAATGTTCGAAAATAATTGTAAGTAAAACATTTATTTTACACAACGCAATTTAATGCTGCAATAGATTTCAAAAGTTATTGCCAGCATTTCTACAGGCTGAATGAAATTTCTCATTTTGGTATTTTTATGCTGATATCTTGTAATGCTCATGTAATCCTCAAAAGAAAGTCTTCATTCTGAAATAATTGAAGAATTTCAAAGCCAATTTCGTTAGCCTCAAATCTACAAACAACGTGTAGAAAGTTCCCAAATCCTCTTTTTTCATTAATTGAATAAATCCAAATAAGTCAATTCTTTTTTTTTTTCCTTTCCCTCTTCATTCGACGACAAAATAGAAATAAAGATATAATCTGCACTCTATTCATTTCAAATTACTCTTAAGCCAAATGATATTCCGAACTCATACGTGATAAGGATTTACAGAAAATATAAGAATTATTGGTCCAAAAATAAACACCGCCGATTTTGACTAATAGTTATAAGATAAGAGAAATTCGAAAAGAAGGGATTGCATCTGGAAAAAGAGGAATGCAAAAATGAACAGTGATCAATTCCAAAAAGAAAAATTAAAAGAGTGAAAACTTCGAGCAAATCTCTGAATTCATCTCGATCTACAACTGTTTTGAGAATGGTATAATCAAGTAATAATGATCGCATTAAGCTGTAGTAATATGAAACAGATGGCAGAAATGGAGAATTTAGAGGGACAAATTTAGTACAATGTATCCAATAATAAATGCGAGATTGCATAGAATTCATTCACAGGATTAAAAAATAACTCATATTTTTGTAATTTGTATAAGAAAATTTAATTAAAAAATTATCTTAAATAAGCCTTTTAAATTCATAAACTTATTTTTCTTTGACTGTGCTGACAATTGCATCTTATATTCAAATTGAAAATATTGGCAAATGAATTTCCTTTACAACCGCGCTGAAATAGTATTCTATTTCATGACTTTGTGCACCTATTTATTCCCATTAATAAAAACTGCATTTCAAAATCACGTCTTTTGTTCTATTTAATTATAAAAATACAAAGGTAAGTGAATGGAGGAAATGGAAATGAAAAATCAAATGCCATGGAAATTAACTTATTTTCCTAAGAATCTTTTTATTTAAAGATTTTCCCAAACTTTGCATTTTATAGACCTTTAATTATAACTATATATATTTTATATTCATTTCAGAACCTTATATATATATATGTGGTGCCGTCATGACAGAGCGCCAAAACCAGCGCCTCTAGCGGCAAAAGTACTGTAGCTGCCAGT
>JAPMOR010057144.1:555761-571563 GCA_026543865.1 Argiope aurantia
GACGCCCACAAACAACCTACATATATATACACTGGTGTGCAAAACTTAAGTAACAGGTATGTTTTTTATCAAAACTTTACGAGAATTCATCTGAGAGACATGAAATTCAGAAATGAGATACAGCATTTTGTTCTGAAAGAATGACGAAAGCATAGTTGCGCAAAAATGAATACAATGCATACAGTATGGAATCAAACATAAAAGGCTTTATTGAACTCATAATATCGTTACACACGATTGTCTGTCCAAGAGGAAGAACAGCAAGCAGATGTTCCTTAGTATGGGATATGCCCTCTCCTTACTGCAATGGTTGCTTCGCACCGTCTCCCCATACTCAGCACCAGATTGTCCAACAGTTCTTGAAGTAAGAGTGCCCATTCCTCAATCAGCATCTATTTAAGTTGTCGGGTGTTCCCAGGAGGATGTAATCGTGCCGCAAGGCGTCTCCTCAAAGCATCCCACACATGTTCTATCTGATTTAAATCAGGGGAGCACGCCGGCCAATCCATTCGAGTGATATCTTCACTTTCCAGGAGCTCCTCAACAGCATGAGTCCTGTGTGGCCGTACACTGTCATCCATAAAAACGAAGTCTGATCCAATGGCACCTCGGAACAGACGCACATGGGGAAGGATCACCTCCTGACAACAGCGATCTCCAGTTACAGAACCTCTTTCGTAACAGTCCGCCCGTTCATCATAATGCCTCCCCAGACGACAACTCCAGGACCACCGAAACGGTCTCTTTCCGTGATGTTACAAGCGATTCCCAACGCCAGTTGATTTGGAGAGAGGTCGGGACACGGTTTCATCCCAGTAACTAACCCCATACTAAGGAACATCTGCTTGCTGTTCTTCCTCTTGGACAGACAATCATGTGTAACGATACTATGAATTCAATAAAGCATTTTTTTTGTTTGATTCCATACTGTATGCATTGTATTCATTTCTGCGCAACTATGCTTTCGTCATTCTTTCTGAACAAAATGCTGTATCTCATTTCTGAATTTCATGTCTCTCAGATGATTTCTCGTGAAGTTATGGCAAGAAACATACCTTTGCTTAAGTTTTGCACACCAGTGTATATATATATATATAATATATAAAAATCTCGCGTCACTGTATTTGTGTTCGTACTCCTCCGAAACGGCTCGACAGATTTTTATGAAATTTTTTATGTGTATTTGGTAGGTACGAGAATAGGTTGTAAAGTATATTTCATAACGCTAAGTAATTAGGGTGTCCCTATCCAGTTCAGAGTACGCTGATGAGAGCAACACTTGCTTGAAATCATCGCCAATATGGCGTAATGTTGAAAAAGTCCAGCTAAAAATAAACATGCGCGTCCAAATGCTACAAGATCTATCAGCTGTCACCTTCTCAGACCAATTGTTAGATATCGGCGAAGGAAAAATTGCTGTCTATGAAAATACTGGATGCATAAAATTGCCCACTAATTTCTGCACTGTCGTTGATTCGCAAAATGCTCTCATTGAACTCATATTTCCCGATGTACGCACACAATACATATATCATGCGTGACTGGCAGAAAGAACCATTTTGGCAGCAAAAAATGTCGACGTCGGCGATTTAAACTTCAAGATACAGCAGTCGTTGACAGGTAATTTTGTATCATACAGTTCGCGATGCTAACGAAGTTGTAAATTATCCAGTGAGTTTTTGAACTCACTGGATTTGCCAGGCATGTCACCACACCTTCTATGACTGAAAGCTGAATCTCGGGTTATTTTACATTGGAATTTGAACCCACCATGGCGGCTGTGCAATGGCACACGATTGGTCATTAAAAAATTGATGAAAAACGTTATCGAAGCCACCATTTTGAATGGCAAATTCCGAGTCGAAAATGTTTTGCAGCAACGAATTCCAATGATTCTCACAGACGTGCCAATTGAATTCAAACGCGTTCAATTTCCTATTAGATTGGCATTCACAATGACAATCAATAAGTCGCAAGGCCAAACAATGTCTGTTTGCTGCTTAAATTTGGGAACACCATGTTTTTCACACGGACAATTATACGTAGCATGTTCTCTCGTGGACAAACCATCGATCTTATTTGTGTTGGCTAAAGACGGACTGACAAAAAAATATCGTACCCTGAATTGCTCTTGAAATTGAATATCGATTTTCTTTATTTCATTTTTATACCTTAGGATAAAAATATATTACTTTTTTCACTTTACTTTTAACAGGTCAAACAGTGTACATGTTCATTACGTTAATGAAATAACATTGTATTGAGAAAATGAATAGTTTTTTATCGGCGGTTATTGTCTACAGCGCTCCATTCCTCTTTCTGTCATATCCCCACACACTTGCAATACATTCGTTATTTTTTAAATAAAAATCAAAATATTGACTAGAAATAATTCATATGGCAGAACAACGTTTGCCAGGTCAGCTAGTATATATATATATATCTCAATTTATAAAATATACATTACAACCATGTATATTTTATAAATTGAAAATTTTAATTAATTTTGGCTCTAATCACAAAAATAAAGCTAAAAGACATCATGCGATTTTTAGTAATTAATTTTTTCAGTGTATTTTCGAATAACAGAAAAATAAACGATTGTATTCTTTGGTACCCTCTCTGTTTTTCATTTTAATTTGTACTGCTACACACCATTAACTATAATAATAATTTCATTTTTTTTCTTTTTTTGTAAATAAAATGCTTTGAATGAATAAAATGTATCCAGATTCAAAAGGTTGCACGAAATGAATTTTATTAGTAAAACAAGACGTAGAAGACTTTTCGACGAAAGACTAAGAATATCCTAAGATGGATTCTTCATCGTACAAAATTCTGATGGCATCAACAATAACTTGACTGCAAGAAATGTAGGATTCGTCCTGCATTGGCGGCGATTCTGTGAAATGAGAGAAATTCAGTTTAGATGTCTGAAAATATGTTTTTTAATTGAAAGCTTACCTATATTGAATATTTACCACTGAAATGCCAATAATTCAGAAGAGAAAAGTTGAACAGGAAAATTGAGATTTTATCTGCAAAAATTGCCCAAGTTAATATAGCACCCAAAGATATTTCAATCTATATTCGCTTTTTGAAATTAAATTTGTAATTTGATAACAGTTTCTTGCTTTTTCTTCTGAACTCCCAAAATGCACTTCGTTTCTTCAAAACTCAAAGAATGATGTAGACGACGTGAGGTGATTGATGCTTAAGTTCACAATATCACACAATGCACATTTCTATGAATTTAAATTTTGTCTTGAATTTAACTTTGAATAGCTGGACAATTAGTAAATCGAAAATTAATAATAAAGGAAATTTTTAATAAAGAAATTTAAACAAAGTAATTCATTGTGTTAAACAAAAATTTAACTTCAAAATTAACTTCCCTTCTTTATCCTGTCATATATAATGCTCCTCACAGATGCAACTGAGGAATAAAAAGAAATCATGAAGTGTAAGTAATGGTAAGGATAGTCAGGTAGACAAATTATTTACACTTTATTCGCAAAAATGTTGCAATACAACCTTTGTTGATTAATTAATTTATTTATTAATTTAATTATTAATTAACCTATTGTTGAAAATTATAATTAAAATATTTTTTAAAATTTGCTAAAATTTTGGGAGATTTGCCCGACAATTCAATTGATATCATTATAAAGACAATTTTTAAATAGTGTAAAATTTATTTTTGTGCAGTAATATCGATTATATAATTACATTGCTCATGGTTTCCCCCTACAATTATGGATAGTTAAAAGAGACTGTGAAATAAAATGCCAAAAGATTTTTTTTCTCTAAGATATAGAGCCAAAATTAAAATTCAGCAAATAGTATAGGTAATATGTAGCTCAAAAGATCTACATTTTTCTATGCCCATTAGTATGCTAAAAAAAGAACTACATTTTTTAAATGCTCTTAAAATATTTTGCCAAGACTCTGTTGAAGGGTGAAAATTTCTGTAGCAGGCGATCATTCATATTGTATTTTGATCAATCAGTATGTACTAACCTGTACGCATTGCGTATCCATTGCTTTGAAAAGCAAATTCCATTTTAGGTTCTTTATTTTCCTATAGAAAAAAAAAGGGAAGACAAATTTTTATTTCAGAGTGACAAATAATAATAATAATAAAAAAAAACAGAAACTATTGTGTAACAGTTTTATTTCTTCCCAAACAAGAAGTTTCATATTTGAGTTTTAGTGGTCAAAAATACAATAAGAGGCTCAAAATGGAAATGTGCAAAACACGAAAATAAATGGGAGTGCTTTTCGTTCGACTTTCTGAAATTTGGAGCATTTTGTATTGAGCACTGTAGATTATCGAGTAAATATTTATATATCCTTTCTTTGGACAAAAGCAAAAAAATTTATACCAATGTGAATATGAACCCCGTGTCAAAGTTTTATTAGTCTAGCCTGTTAAGTTCTTAAGTTATTGCGTTCATACACCCAGAGAATATATTACACTATACAATCAAACTTTTCATTGATTTAAAAGAAAATTTGGTACACATACATAATTCTGGTCATAAAATTATATACTAAATATCATCAATCCCATTCAATGCTTTCTTTGGTTACTCGTGTACGAAGAGGAAATATCTTAGTTGTCAAAAAATTCAAGCTCCAGATTTTAAGAAATTTCTGCACTTCTGACTTCTCTGAATTCGAAAATCAATTTTTTGGGTAGATATTATAAATTAAAATTTGATATTTATGATAAAAGAAGTGAATTCAAATTTATCATTAATAGAGATATTTTTTGGAACTCTAATACATGTGCAAAATTTACAAAAACGCCGTTTTATATCAACTCATATGAATTTAAAAAATAAGCAACGAAATAAACTCGGTTAAAAATCAAATCAAGCGCTTAACATTCAAATCAATAATATTGCTACCTCTATCATTGAATCTTTAATTAATGGTTTTAAGATCTAAATAAAGGATTACGTTTCAGAGCGACATTGGAGTAATTATTTAAAATTGCGACAGTCATCTCAGCAAGATTTAAAATGAGCCCCGAAAATGTATCTTTTGATCAGAATGTAGAGGACCTAAATAAATTTTTAACAGCCGTCTTTTACTTTTTTTTACGTCTTTACTATTTTCCCTTCATTACGTCTCCAGTCGCTTTTTAATCATTCCTTTTAAACTTTATCAATACGAATTTTCTTCTCTCACTATCTTCATCGCACCCCAAAAATTCTCAGTTCCTTTGTGATTTACTTTTCTTTATTTCCATTTTTCTTTAACCTTGGTATTTTGAACATCCCTGTATTTATTTTATATTTCAAATTTGTATCACCTTTTCCTCCTCTCCATGTTGGTATACTAGAGCATTCAGAGTGATAATAATTATTCGATTACTGTTTGCAGAAAATGCAATTATTTTTTATAATTTTTTGCTCTCCACACTCACCCATCCCAATCATCTCTTGCGTTTGTGCTTCAACAGGTCATTTACACACATACATTTATGAATAGAGAATACGAGTTCGAAAGTCTTGTAAAATTTCTTTTATGTGTTTTTATTCACCCTTTATAAGTAAACAACTTAAAGACGGAACAAATTTTGATAAATGGGGAAAAGTTTAAGCGTTAAATATATTTTTTATGCATTTTAACGCAATTTTTTGCCATTAGATCAAGAAGAACTTATAGAAAATAAAATAAAAAAATTAAAATGTACTTATTGCAACTTACCTGGCATACAGGATGGCGATTTTGAAGGTAATATTGTTGATTGAATTGAGAATTACATTCAACATTCGACTGTTTCAGATCAGATATCATATTTCCTATCGAAAGGTCGTTTATTTTTATATTTTGCTGTGAAACGCCTATGTAAATTACAAAAAAAAACAAAAAAAAAACCTTAGTAAATTTCGAAACTGTAATCTGAAAAACTTTTCTAGTATATTATTTTTTATCTATAAACTTTTACAGATAATATTTTAGGCCTAAATTGTCTATCCTGTATCTATCTAACTTGATAGTATCAGTTTCAATTTGCGCACAACATTTTTTACATTGCAAATAAAAAATATTATTAATATTTATAGAAAAGATATCAGATCAAAATCATTATCAAGTCAATGAAAGGAAAAATTCTGCTTTAAATTTAGTGTCAGAAGAAAGTATTTTTATTATTACAACGTTGGCAATAATATTAGAATGAAAGTGTCAATTATACCGCAAAACAAGTCTGAATTTCATCACAATAATAAGAAGCATTTTTACCGACATTCTTTAAAATTAATTTTGAAAAACATTAAAATTAGAAAAAAAAAATGCTCTGAAATGAAAATTAAGATCTTTGAAAAGCTAACACTGAATTTTAAAACGACGTAAAAATAATTATTGCGAGATAATATGCTCTAAAGATATTGTGGGAAAATATCACTATTTCCATAGACTTTTAATTAGTTAGAAATTTAATAAAAAATTTAAAGAACCCTTTCTTAATGAGTATCAATTTCTTAAAAAGTTTCTATATGCCAAAATTAGTAGCTGTAGGTCCAATAGTATATTCAATAGTGAATTGCGTTATGCATTACGTTAAACTTTGTTTAAAACGATTTTATAATCATGCAATTAACAGAAAATGTTTAAACAGAGTTAATTATTGCCATCAGTAATTTAGCGTGAAAATATTATCATATTAAAGACATATATTTTCAAAAACTTATATTGGCCATTTGTTTTTTGTTTTATTTTTTGTCTAAGATTAGATACTTTTTAAAAGAGTCATTACCCAATCATCAGTCATTGTGCTCAACATAGGCATAGAGCGTTAAGGCTCTGACTAGGAGAGGAAGTACAATAAGAAAGCTATGAATTTTAATCTCAGGCATTGAAAATCAACAGAATCCTTTATGCCTTAGCAACGTATTGTTTACAACAAGTGTGCTGTTGATCCTCCTAGCGAAGCATAAAAATGAACAAGATGTTCCTAAAAATTCTCCATTAAAATAGTTTTCTTTTTAATTTTGCAGTATCTGGAATCTAGGCAGCTGCTTTTCCGTTAATTTAACATTACTCATCTCATTACGCACAAAATGTTCATATACTGAATTTTTAAGATTTAATTAAACAATAAACAACAGCAACAAAAAAACAAATTGACAATTCTGTCTAAATGTCTCATTTTTCTTTGTATTATTATTACTATTTGGCAGAGAAATTCCGACGGAAGTTTGAAAAATTATAAAGAGAAGTTATCTTTAAGTGCTTCAATTTAACCTATTTGTTTAAAAATAAACTTTAAAATTACAAAGAAATGTCAAATAGATATTGAGCATTTGATTTAAAAGAGAGAGTGCTGACCATAAATACATTCCAAAGCTGCATCATATCCATAATTCTGTCGTAAGTGAGAAGAGAATTGATGCTCTTCGGGAGAAAACGCTTCGACTTGTTGTAAGTTGATTTGATTCAAAACGGACGAGTTAACTTCCATTTCATCTAGACCATTCTTTGGAGCTTTAAAATAAATGACTGTGGGTCTGGAGGGAGCAGAAGGAAGATTTCTTAGGTGCTGCTCAGCTGCAAGTTTCATCGCCACTGGTGGTATCTTTGGAAACTGTACTTTCGTGTTTTCTCGGCAGCTAAATGGAATCTGAGGTATCTTCTGAACATGCGAAGCTCTTAAAATCTTTTGAGGCCTTTTACCTAGAGGAGTTTGCTCTTGCATTTTCAGAACTTGGGATTTAAAATAATCCGAATTGACGAATTCCTTAGGTACAAGAGTCCAAACAGATGAACTGTCTGCATGGTTAATTATTGCTAGTGATTTCATCGACGCTTTTGAACCTGAAAAAAATATCGTATGTTTCGAAATTGGATTCGTTTTTATATACTGAATGCAAAGAAGAATTACATTTAAAAGTGAGAAGAAATTTTACTTTTTTTTATAATCAATATAATTACTGTTTACATAGTATTAAATAAAATTATCATAATTTTCCTTCCATCTTTTCATTGCATTTACAAATTTAAATAAATGAAACTCAAGCTGATGTCCATATGAGATGGCTTTATGAGTTGCTCAACCAGAACATCTTTGTTAGTTCATATCTGCAGTAGCAAAAAATGCACTTCATATAACTATTTAGGATATAATTTATATATAATTATTCAAGTTGTCGAAATTTATTCTCCAATTTCCTTATTACAGCATCTACAAACTGGGAGGCTAAAATAAAGAAATCTTATATCCATTCGATATATGACAAATAAGAGGGTAGCAGGCATAAAGAAGGTGGAAGAATCACCACAACAGCTAACAAGATTTAAAAGCATTCAGTTGACCTACATTGTACATTTTGATTAAATGCATAGTTACATGCGTTCTAGGCTAGCTAAAGCTCAATTAGAATTTTAAAAAATGATGCCAGAGGGCTTGTAAAGTACCATAAATCACAACACAACAAAAAAGAATTGGATACCGAAAAGAGATCATATGTTCAAAAATCAAGATTCTAATTAATTCTTGATCCCGAATAGAAATCAAAATTCTTGTTAAGATTTTCGACAGCATTAACAGCAATAAAAATATTTAAGCTAACACACCGTAGTCAGATGTGCTTATATGGTCCTCGATACTAATTTTGAAATCGGCTTCTCATTTTGGCGAAGAAAAAGACACGACGTCACAGAGCAGACGAAAGAATACAGTATGATATAAGAAATAAAATAACTCCATGACTTACCTTTTACAGAAACAATTTTTTCTGTCTTCTGCACTGACACGTCACGGTTTACTGTCCTTGGTCTTCCTCGACCTCTTCGAACGGGCTCAGGTTTAGGACTAATTGCTTAAATGAAAAGATTTCCTATAAAATATCATACACTACAAAAGCGTTAAATAGCTTATTTCTTCAATTTAGTATTAACAGCTATGCAAACACAGCTCTTTCTAAGAAAAAGAAATAAGCCGCTCTTTTCACACTGAAACATATGTAGGTTACATATACCTTCATAACAATTTTCGGTGAAAAGTTACTTTGCAGAAACTTTATGGCAACACTTTTTTACGTTTATTTACAAAGTAGTCAAAATTAAAACATCCCTACACTGAGCTCTCTATACAACGAACTACTCAGTGTAAAGACTCCAAAATAGTTGAACATGCTATTCAAGACATGGGAAAAAGGATTACACGAAAAAAACAAGTTCAAGAAACACCGACAGATGCCGTTGTACAACAGAAAATATGCTGAAAAGACAAAAAAAAAAAAAAAAAAAAAAAAACATTTGTAACACATTTTAATCGAACATATCATTCAATCACAAGGCCTTTATCGATGCAGCGGAAACTGCTCAATATGGTTTCCTTCTTCAAGATGTAAACTTTGCATTCTGTAGACAGATTGCTCTACTATGGATCGTAATTGGTCGAATGAGATGCTTCGTCGATGATCACATGGAGAGTGATACTGTCTTTCTAATCTGCCAAGGTTATCAGACATCCTCGATAAACAAAACTTTTTAAGTATCACCAAAGGTCAAACTCACAGGGATTAAGATGTGCAGAACGACACGGTTATGTTGCCGGAAATGCGTGATTAATTATTCTATCATTAGTAAAATATTGCCGAAGAAACTTCTGTACACAGAGTCCTAGTGCGAGGGGGCAATCACTCTTACATAAAGATAATTGAATCAAGACAATGGCGTTCTTGCACTTAGGGTACAACAAAATTTTCGAGCATGTTTTGGTACCTCCTAGTCCTTTGCATAAATTCTCATGGCGACAAAACTCTCGAAGTGCAGCTGCAGCATTTCCTTTGCTTTCATAAAACAACTTCACAAGCAAAGCGTGAAGCTGTCGCTGATTAGAATGACATTTTCTCAGCTTTTACCCGCAACAGTAGCAGCAAAACAGGGTTTATGCAAATTTTTGTGCTTACAGTGTGAAATGCAGTTACAATGACAATTTAAGTCTCTACACACTTTTTTATCATCTTTTTTTCCCTATTTGAAATAAAAATTAGAAAGAACAAAATTTCATAATACATGTTTTTTTTTTGTGATTATTTATATCTTTTCAGTATATTTTCTGTTGTACAGCAGTATCTATCGGTATTTCTGAAACTAATTTTTTTCGTGTAATACGTCTCCCCATGTCTTGAATAGTAAGTTCAACAATTTTGGAGTCTTTACACTGAGTAGTTCACTATGTATATAGAGAGCTCAGAATAGGGGTGTTTTAATTTTGACCACTTTATACATCGTAAGACTTTCACACGGCTATTTTAGTTTTCTGATAATCAGTGGTAAACATGTCTCAATTGTGGACGTAATGATGTAATTGTACTAAAATGTATCGGTAGTTATATGAAGTGTATGACGAAAATGCAATGTTACGCAAGCTATCGCGAAACAGCTCATCATGTTTGAGAATGGGCATACAGGTATTAACAACGCTGAGCGAGAGAGAAAACTATCAATTGCCACAAATTCTTAGATTATTGCTCTCATGAATGACATTGGAAGATACTGAAAAATATCTGTCATGTCTCGACAAATGTTTAAATGACAGAAATTATTACATTGAAGAGTAGATTTTGCATGAAACTTTAGGTTAAAAATAAAGCTATTGTAAAATTTTGCATATGTTTTGTTTTCTTAAACAATGCTCTTAACTTTTTAAACGTGATGGAAAAAACAAGGCAATAGCACAGTAATAAAAGGAATGCGAAATGATATAACTTTTAAAATTCGATACAAATCAGTTTTTATATCCATATCTTGATTTTTCCTCTTGAACAAAGTAAACGCTTATTCTCTTAGGCAGTAAACAAAAAGGTTATATCAAAAAACTCAACATAGTGTCGGCAGTTTGGTTCCTTTTAGAACTCTAAAAACCTTCAAATATTATGCTTTGTAATATCTTCTTTTGTATAACATTAAAGAACTCTGTATACCAACTACGTTAAATAAACTACATTCATGTCTGGGGCGGTATAATGTTGGGTAGTGGTACAACACTGCACGACTTCGATGCGGATAATGTCACCTTATATCGTGTGAGACATGAGGTGCTTGAAGTCTATGCGAGGTTATTACGAGGATCGGACTTTATTTCTATGAACGATAATGCGCAGCCACATAGAACTCAAATTTTTTTTATAATTTTCTTGATTAAAGGTTTATATTCTCCGTATGGATTTGCCCTCGTGATCTCCGGATTGCAGTCCTATTCGAAGAATGGTCTTGTAACCACAAACATTTATTTGACATACATAGTATGAAAGGTCATTGTGAAGATTGTATAGCAGTGCACAGTGATCACTCCCTATTAGACAGACTTTTTCTGAATTAGATTTTATTTCATTTATGATATAATCCTATTTGATATACCCTGTTTCTTAATTCACAATTAAAATATGTTTCATATTGTTATGTTGCTATATTCCTTCTGCCATATATATCTCTGCACCAAATTTCCTCTCAACACTGTGAATAGTTCATCATTTTTCACCAATTTTATGTTTATGATCATAATTCTGGACATGAGTGAACATGATCAATGTTTTTTCATGCATAGATAATGACATACTTCAGCGATTCTAATAAGGACCAGTCTACTACAGTGATACGGGCTGCATGAAAAACGATAAGGAAAGAAAGGATTGCATATTGATATTTAACTTTGTAACTATTTATGGCGAGAAAATGAATGTGCTATTTTTTAAAATATAGTTAAAATGAAAAGATTGTTTTGTAATTAAACTATATATATCTATCATAGTCTTGCGGGAACTCGATGGTAATACAATATTTTAATAAATTCAGTGTTTCATTATCAAGGAAATTTTGATTGCGCTTGTCGCTAAAACTGTAATATCTAAAACTAAAGATACTCTAAAAAAGAAAGAGGAAAAGAAAATATAAAGTTTGGCAGAAGTGATGTTATTAGAATTTATACAAAAAATAATTTTCATCATTCTTGAGTTCCCAATTCGGCTCTGCCAAATCAACGAAGTATTAATAATTGCTGCACACCAGCAAAGTAAATCTTTGAACTTGTGAAGAAAACAATTAATTAAAAACCAATGATAAAAGAAACTGTGATTGTATTTATTTTAAATTAAAGAGAAATATTCCAGCAGTCATATGAAACATTTGAAAAAAGTTATTAATTATTGTTAAATTCAAAAATTCATTTAAAAAAATTTCTGGAAAAGGTGGCTGATTTTAAAAATGTTCATCAAAATTCAGTTAATTAGGTCACAGGTAAAAAGAAACACTTCCTTAGAATGATAATTGTTGTTTTTTCGATATTGCCCAGATATTTCGACAACAATATTACGAGCAAACGATTCACTCATAACAATATTGTTACGTATTCTACCATTTCAGTTTGGGGTTCTTTCAAGATTTGATGGCCGATGCAGTCCTTTAGCGACAGACGACGACTTTTATTAACACATGAAGAGACGAATACACAAAGACGACATACACACAGATGAGACGAACACACAGCAGCAGACTACGACAAACAGTAGCTTACAAGTCGTAAACGGTGATAATAATAAAGCCACCAGACAGAATTCAGCAGGAGAGGGGATCCTCGGAGTTTCGCTCTACGGTCTTTCCAACTGGCAGAAATTCTCCACCGTCTCCTCGCTTTAGCTGTATTCAATTGCCGACTTACTGCCACACGATTGGCTACTACACACACGGCACGCCGCTGCTTCCACAATAGACAAAAGGACTCGGCACACAACTCAGTTCAGCAATAGCTTGGGATCCACACAACGCTGGCATACCGCCGTTGCTTTGCTATCCTCTCGGAGACTCGATACTTGATTACGACTCCAACTGAATTTCCGGACACGATTCAATGCAGCTTGAGACTGCCTGCCTTTTATAGTTCCCAGGAGGCAGGCCGAGAATGTTCTGGATGTATCTCAGTTCCTATTGGCTGGATTGTTAAAATTCCCGAATTTTCCAGTAATATCTATTTTGACGCCAAAGTTGCCGAATTCGTCGCCAAGTTCTGAGATCACTGATGCGGCACCCTATCAG
This sequence comes from Argiope aurantia, assembly GCA_026543865.1. Taxonomy (NCBI): domain Eukaryota; kingdom Metazoa; phylum Arthropoda; class Arachnida; order Araneae; family Araneidae; genus Argiope; species Argiope aurantia. Next base: position 568,812 of record JAPMOR010057144.1, read on the forward strand.
CACTCACAGGGCTGACCGTAACACGGTCTTTCTTACAGTGACACTATTCGCTCTGGGAAGCAAAATTACAGGTTTGTAACAATATTAGGAGAAAATGTGCTCAGAAAATCATCCAAAACAATACAAAACATTAAATAAATTTTTTATCTACATAACATTTTAAAATCTGGAATTCGAGGTGCATTGAATCACCAATACGACTACTTGTGTACCAAATTTCGTGTTGTAAGCGTGATAAATAAATCTGGACATCGCACACACATATGCGCTTATTTTTATAAACATAGATAATGGATTATAAACTAAAGCTAAAAAGTAGTGAATAATTAAAATAAAAAAATTGTACTTTTAGATACATTTATAAAATTGTGTTTTAAATGTATCATAATGCTAATAATCAGGTGCTTTCATAATTCTAGATTTTAAAATAGAGGGAATGAAAGCTATTAACAAATTTTTATTAGCAGAGGTTTTTTAAAATGTGGCAAACCGAAAGGTTTTATATATACGAATTCATTTGAAATAAAAGCAAAAATTTCTGTACCTTCTGAAAGAGTCTTCCGTCCTCCCTTTCGTCTCCCCATTCTACCGTAATTGAGACCTAGGAAGATTTTATAAAAAATCTTTCAATGGGAAAAGAAAAAAACGGTCGTATTTCGCTTATTCAGTTGAATCTAATGACCCTTTTCAAAAGCAGCCCACATTTTATTTATTTAACCCTTTGTGGCACATTACCCTTTAAATTTTAAACTAAAAAAAATTGTAAGTAAGCTATTCAGGTCTAAAGAAGTGCACAGGTTAAATTTCGTGAAAATTGTACATTAGAAAGGAACGTAAAAGTCAACTTTTGATTTTTAATTTGTAATAGCACGGAAAAGTTGCATTTTGGTGTAGATAAGGCAAATTAAAAATATGAAAAATATTAAAGTACGTTTTGAGGTGCTGCAAGGACGTTAAAATTTCATAAAATTGAAATTTTTGTTACATTTTAAAGTTTTTTAAGAAATAATAACCTTTTGATTTTTAATTTGTAATAGAGCCAAAAATTTGTCTTTTGTTGTACATAAGATAAATTAAAAATATGAAAATATTGAAGTATATCTTGAGTTGCCGCAAAGATATAAAGTTTCATAAAAACACATTTTTTGGAACTTTTTCAAAGATTTTTGATGTCTCGATTATGAATTAAAAAGTTTTAAATAGGCATTATAATATGAATAGGAAATAAAAACAATTTTACTATTGCATTGTTATGGTATCCAGGACATAGTCGAAACGGATATTATTGAGAGGAGGCAGAGATTTGTCAGCGTATGGTGAGAAGCTCAGAGCTGGTGTCAGGTCAGCAACTTTGCCGAGTTCAATTGAGTTGACTCCTAAGCTCTGTCTATTGTGTAACTGATTAGCGTAAGTGATTTTTTAGTTTGTGAGCTCGTGTGCTTTATTGTAAATAAAACGGCTCAGAATAAATTAATGAAGACAAGACAAATGTCGAAATGTCCTATTTGGGGAAATTTAGTGATTTGCTTAAAGCTGTTCAGCTTTCAGTTATACTTTTACTTACTTTACTGCCTACTTATGAATCTTTTTATGAAATGCTACTGTTATAATAGACATAACCACAAAATTGTTTCAGTGAAATATGTTTTTGGAAACTAGTTTTATCAAAGGTTCATTTACGTCATTTTCAAGCCATGAGATGATGTGGATGTAAGACTTTGCATCGAAATTTATTTTTCGAACTTTAAACCTCCTGACTCCGCCTCTACTTTTTGTTCTTGCGTCGTTCCAAGTCGTAAACCAAGTTCTCGTTGAATTTTACGTTTATGGTTTATTATGGACAAAAGGATATTTTCTGGAGCAGCAAAGAACCCATTTCTTTGAATAATTGACTCTATAACGTTCTTGAGATTTTCATAGAGATATCTTGAGTATAAGATAAGGTTAAACAGATATTTGGAACAATAAGTACATGGTTTTAACTTAATATTAAAGCACACAAACATATACACTTTCACAATGCACAGAGCCAAAGTCTTAAGAATCTGGTTGGTTGTTAAGCACACTGTAGATCTTCAGCGTTGTCATTGTCCCCTGTAACCGTTTCTGAAACACTAGTCTTTTTATCTGCTCTTGATTAAACTTCACTATTTTTTGTAGTTATTTATTTTCTTGTTTCTTTCTTCTTCAAAGCACTTGTGGTAGCTAACTAGGTATCAATATTATCTATAACCATTTAGATTATATTGATATTATATTTAACTGATAATATTATATTTATAAGCAAAGAATTTGAAGGTGAGCCAAATAGTATAGTAGACCCGGTTATCGACTTTCACCCGTTTCCTTGTCACACACACGCAAGAAGAGGAAAGAGCTGTGAAACTGGAGATCGAATCGGCTCAAAATGTCTATGGTTTAATCACAAGAAAATGATACATAAGAGCAAAAATTGATTCACGTGTGAGTATGCCAAAAGTTAATGCAAATAGACAGTTAAATGTGGTAATGAAGTAGAAACAAACATTTTGCAGTTGTAACATTTGTAATCATTAAGGGTACAGAAGTAAGAAACAGCATTTTTTTTTTTACAAACTTTAAGCTCTTTGCGTCAACCTTAAGATGCTGTAGTATTGCAACCAAATTTTTTAAACTTCTTTTTGGACCTAAAAGGCAACTTTTTCTCACTATTACCAATCTAAAAACTAAAAAAATATTTTAAAGACCCAATTTAAAATTTGTCAATTTTTTT
>JAPMOR010057144.1:571663-590625 GCA_026543865.1 Argiope aurantia
CCCCCCCCCCCCCCCCCCGTCGGCGAGAGATTGAGAGTTTCGTCGGCAAAATTTTTCACCACTTCAAAATGGTTGTGAAAAAGCACACATTCTCGAATATGAAAATTTAAAAACCATCTTAAAGTTAATATATTGTAAACAATTAAGTAGCTGTAAAGCGGTTTGACTGTTTGGTAAAAAAAATCAACAGGGTGGCAGTTCAATAAGATACCGCATTTTGAGGACGATTTTTGATCGCCTGAATATGAACGCAATGAGATAGATTAAATTCACAGATTTTCAGGCTTTTGATAAGCATTACTTTTGGCAATATATCCGACAGGGCGAATAAGTTATCTCATTCTGCCGACAATTTCTGGATGAACTGAATACGATGAAAGTTCGCTAATTTTCAGACATCTTATATAAATGTCGTTCATTCGGCTAATAATTTGCATTACTTTTGGCAGAATAACCGACAACGTGTCAAGTGAGTAAGTAGACACATTTTTGCAGATTTATATTTGTCTTTCGACTAAGATGTTATCATAAGTTATGAGAAAAATTATTTTTATCAAGGAACTTCGATTATTTGCAAGTGGAATTATTAGGGAAAAATACTTTTATATTTTACAAGCATAGGGCCGGTTTCCTGGCATAGGGGTAGCGCGTCTTCCCCGCATTCTGGATTCGAGTCCCGGATCGGGTATGGTTGTTTTTCATCTGTTCTATCTGTGGGATGTGTGAATGTGCCCCCCTCTAAAAAGGGGTTGTACACGCGAATGTGATGCGTGAATAGCTAAGACATACTCTGGGTCCTAGTTGGCACTACTAAAACAAGAGACGCTCCCTTGGCTTAAAATAGCTGACTTCGTCAGTGAGCTTGTCCATGGCAAGGGCCATTGTAAACAACAACAAGAATAGGGCGATAGAATTTTCTCTAATTCGGAATTCAATTAATCATTTTATGAGATTTTAGATTATAAAATAAATCATTTTATTTATCTAATTGTTATTTCTTCGGTGATGAATTTTTTAATTTATTTTATTTACTTCATTGTGAGAATTCTCTGACTAAAATCTAGTTTATGGTTAAACTAAATTTTATAAAACACTCTTTTCTCTCTATACTCTTGTGTTTTATGCATGTTAAGAAGAGTTAGGTTGCTGTAATCAGGTTATGTGAATTCATTTTAAATCACTGGAATAAGTTAATTGTATTATAGTACATTATTTAACAGTAAAATATCTTTTTTATGCAATCTAATTTACTGGATGCAATTATTAAAGAAATATTACCGACTGAAAATTTCGACAAAAAATAAATATATATGTTATGGTAGCTTTTTAGCTACGCTAAGAGCTTATCCAAGTATATACTAAATTTGTTAAATAAATTACTACCTAAATTCTTCAGATTCTGCATTCAGTATTATAACTATGTAATCGGGAAAAGTATTTTTAAAAAACTTCTTTTTCATTTTTTTTTTCTTTTAAATACTCTTTACAGTAAAATCTATATAATTTCTGGTGCTTCCAAATTTTTAATAGACTTTAGATAAAGATATCTAGATAAAATGATAATGTCTTGATTAAAACATTTATTCATAGAATATTCATATATGATATATTAATACCTTGACATACGAATTTACTTAACTGGTACATCTTATTAAGGATAATTATTATTATTTTAATTCCTAAAATAATATAAAGTCATTTGAGGCACTGATGAGTTTTCAAGTGATTTTTGCATTTTAAATTAGTCAATACTTTCACTTATCTAAAGGCTTTGGCTTTTTAAATCTGATGGCTTTTTAGCATATACATAATACATGGGAAACCTAATGCTTAAGCCGCTCATTTTTCACACGTTCATTTTTCAATCTTACATAAAATAGTTAAGTTTGTACATATCTTTACAAAATATCTTCCCCAACTTTCTTAAGAAACATCATTGTATCTTTTCAGCATTCTATGTCGTTCATGTCCGAACTATAGTAAATTTTTGTTGTACGCGCTCGCTTATTCGCCTCGGTTTCAAAATATATCTGAATTCCCTCTCGTTGATGCAATTCTAATAAAATTTATTTTAGGTAGGAAACTATACAAAAGAGAAAAAAAAATCGATTTTTGGCGAAAACACGGAATACTCCTTTTTATTTATCATGCTGGATTTCTAAAAAAATTTTTATAAAACTTTTTGAATATAATTTCAACATTCATTCTAAATAGCTTCCATGATGAGAACATGTATTTGTTCAATTAACAATGACACCCCATTCTGCCGCAGCCTGTGTTTCTATCTATATACTACAATCTAGAATAAAATATAATTGTATTTTTTTCCAAAATTAGATCTTAGTGCAAGTAAATCTCAAGAATCTCATAAAAATATAGATTCAAATGCTGACAATTTTTTAATGGTCGGTAAATAAGACAACTGAGAAAATTTTTTTACAAATATCTTTGTAAATTTTTAACAATGAAAGAAAGGTCAGTATCTCAATAAAAAAAGAAGCTAAAAAATACTTAATTTTCTTTAATTAAATGTAAAAATTAATTATTATGAGTTATTTTCTAACCAAATTAGGGAAAATGTGATTGTCCCCTGTCGGATTTGTCTTGCCCCCTCTTCGGGAAGACTCTACCGCCGCCTCTGTTTTGATTCTGGGACTGTTACATCAGCTGGAATACTATGCCGATAGAACTCTGAAAAAATGCGACTAAGCGAGCATTGCAGTGAAACGCGAAATTTAGCAAAACCTCTTATATTTGAATTTAAAAAAATTACTTTATATCTGTGTAGCAGATTTAGTAAGATCGAAGGTACACCACAAGGAAGCATACTCAGATTCGCTATTGAAGGACAATTTTTGAAGCATTTTTGGTGTTTCGGAAAGACTAAGTTTTTCTTTCCGCGCCATTTTCAATGCAATTAATTTACAATAAAATGTTAATTGCAGTTATATTTAAAATAAAAAATAAGCTACAATATATAAATATAAATAAGTTCACTATTATATAAAACGAATGTTAGAAAATTCAAAATAAAAAGGTGAAACTCTGTACAGTTCTAAGTAATGAGACCAAAACTACTGATTAAAACATCACACACACACACACATGCAAACCCTCAGATACACAGAGTAAGGGTCGGTCATTTCCAAGAATTCTAACCCTCCCAAGCAATATTCCTTGAATTGAGTTCATTTTCCACGAAAGAGAAAGAACAGGAAATGAAGACGCAGGTGTTCTCTTTGAAGCGCCGAGTAACACGATTAGTGCAGTGTTCCAGTTGATGGGATACCTAATTTTACCTAATTTATATATGCTTTCTTTATTAAAAATTAAAAAATATATAAAATAAATAGTTTCAGCCAACAAAATAACGTTGAAATTTTTTTTCAACAATTATTTTTTACAAGGAAAAAAATATTAACATTTTTAAAAAAAATAAGAAATAGATTTTTACATAGAGCTCTCTAAAAGAAAATTATGAATCAGCGTGAATTAAACTGCCATTTATTAAAAAAGAAAGTTAAAAATGCATTCTAAACCTTTTTTTTTAATTACAGTTGAATTTAATGATTTTGGAAGCGAACGAATTTAAGTGTCCCATGTAGTGAAACACTGCGCCACGAAGGGTTAAAAATTCAAAAGATTCTTTCAGTGGCCTAATGGATCAAAACATGTCTTGGTTGAGAAATATCGATGGGATTTATGGTTTATGGACTCTATACACAAGCCACATTCTTATTTAAAAATAATCGACCAAAGTGTTTTTAGCAAGAATTATTCTCAATGGACAGACTGGTTGTTGAGAGTTTTTCTCCAAGACAAACCTTTTCCTTAAAATTCCTCCAAGAACATAAAGAACCCTCTATATACTGGAGCTAAGTCAAACTTTTGTCTCAGACAACACTTAAGTACTGCTATCAAATCACTAATAGCCGATAAATTGTCTCATAATTTGAGAAAAATCCCAAATTTTCATTACAGATACAGACCACTGTTCAGCTAAATTGAATCTTGTCGACAAGTGCATTAAATTTTATTTATATGCAAAATGCCAAACGACGGACGCCATCTTTTATTTTTCATAAAGTTTGTTTCAGGACTTCCGACGGCTCTCTGTGTGATTTAATAGAAAGGTCTCGGTTTCAGCACAGGAGAGTACTAGGTTCGAAATCCGAATCCATCAAAGAAATGCCATGAATACGCGTCTACGCTGAATTTATCGGACTCTAATGTCGTCTCGTATGTGTAGGCGGAAAATTGGTGATAGGACTGCTTACTCTATTGTCCGTCCCATTCTCCGAAATCAGTTTCAAAATAGCCCTCTTATGTAAGACGTTTATATACGAAACTCATCCTTTTCACGGATGAAGGATAAGAAAGAGGTATTTATATTCCGGATAGACAAGGGCAGAAATATTCTATAAAGGAGCAAGATATCTCCGAAGGGAGAGGGGCAGACGAAATTCCTCTAATCTTGCTTCAGAATAACACACAATAATGAATTTCATATTTATATCATATTAATAAAATATTTACTTATAAGAAACAATTATTTGCAATAATTAACTATTTGTATGGTGTTGGAAATTAAGAATTCTACGACAGATAGCATTAACTTAAAACGAAGAATCAGAACATCATCTCAAATGAAAAGTACCCCAAGAACATTGTAAAAAAAATCACATTATTTAAATTTTATAGCAAAATAAAATAATAGCTGAAATAAATGAAGATAATTATTAACTTATTTTTAAGCTTGACTATTGAACGAGATATACGTTAAGAATTAAGCATATGGTAAGTAAATTGGGCACTATATGAAGTGAAATCAATCCAAATGTGAAGAACTTTTCAAAATGCAGTTTGAACTATTCACAAAGTATTAATTATAGTAACTGTTGTTATTTTGGGTGAAATTAATTCCTATTTAAAATAAAATTACTCTTTCTCAATAAAATTGAATTTGATTCTAAATTTTTCAATAAAAAAGTATTTTGGGAAAAATATTTCTCTAATAAATTTCTAAATATAAATATTTTTTTAACTGCAAGTTTTTTTTAAATCCTCAAATTAAATCAGCTATAAATTGTTTTAAAAAGAAGAATTCGGAGAAGTATTAATAAAATCTAAAATTCACACGAATCTCCAAAATATTCCAACAGTTTAAAAAAAAAATTCCCAGAAGTTTATCGTGTATTAAAAGGAACTGAAAAAAAGATAGATTTGAAAACCTGAATTACAATCTAAAATTATACTATAAAATATAAAAAAGCTTCAAAACATGAAAGACGAAAAAATTTAAAATTGCTATCAATTATCCAACTTTATTACCATTATTACTATAAACTATAAGATTATATTTAATATAATAATCCTCCGAATTCACCCTTCAAAATTTCTGCCAACTTACAAAGATAGCGTATGCATTTATTATTGGAAATAACATTTCATATCGTATGAAGAATGGAATTTCTTCGAAATTAGATGTGACAGTAAACTGAATTTTCTAAAAAATAAATTCATTCTTTTTTCATATTAAAAAAAGAAGAAATTTGAATATGATACAATTCACCAAAAAATAAAGTTTTTTAAATGGATAATTACTTAATCACAAACTTAATAAAAATTATGCACAACTTATTTATACTTTCAGTTTAGGACTATAAAATTGATCAATCTTCAAAATATTTTATAATTCATCACAATAATTTTAATATGTAACTTCTAAAAAATTAACAAAAGCTTCTAAATAATAATTCTGTATACAATAGTTGATATCAAAGATTGGCGAAGGTGGATTTTGGACAAACAAATCATAATATGATTTTATTGTGCATGAGAGTATTTAATATTATAAATCTTGGGAAAATGCCTTCATTTAAAGGCTGAAAAGTATTAACAAAATTAAATATATTTTATTAGAAAAAAATCTTTAAACTGAAACTGTCTTTCTTATTTCATATAAAATTTGAGCATTTTTGATACATACCTTGTTTTGTTGTGTCACAGAAAGGAACCTTTATTTTTTGACCTGCTAGTTCTTTATCATTCACTTCAAAACCTAAAGGTAGAAATTATATTATCTGGAATTTAAAATTATTGACGACCTTATTATTGCAAGATTTGAAACAGAAATTGCATTAGAATCCGCTACTGTTTGCACTGAGAATACTCCCAATATGCTATGAAAAGTACAAAAATATTCATACGTGTGATTAAATCCCTATTTTCTGAGAAGGGATATTTGGTTTTAAAAAAAATATTTCAGGCACTTCTTGCCAAACTTGGATACGAATTAAACTCTCTAGAATATATTTCATAAAAATTCTGTAATTACATTCTATATTTACCTTCTGCTCATGTGACTGTTTCTGACTGTTTTACTATATTTTCATAGCTTCTTTTTTGATTTCGTACACATATTTGTAATAAATTTTGAAAATTTGTGCAAGGAAGAAAAATTTTTTTGAGAGAATTCTGTTATAAGAATGCATAGTCTCCATTTTCATCGTGTTCCAATAACTTATTGCTAAATTTTTAGGAATAGGTATAAACTTTCAAGTAGGAAAATGCTTTAAAAACGTATTTGAGTCAATAATATTTACTGCTGAAAAATTACAAAATCGGAATTATGATACCGTTCCCGACGATGTCATACTTCCGAAAATATTCTTGAGGCTAATATTTTAAGCAAAAATGCTACACTCTTTCAGAATTTAAACTGACCGAGTTATGAAACTTCATTATTTTAAATGACTCAGTGGTGACATCAAGGAAGAGCCCCTACTGATTGCTTAATATTCCTTGGTGTAACTATTAAAACAGTCGATATCGTCTAAAATATTGATATTCAAAGCTTCTTAACTCTATAAGGTTTCGTCGTAGAAGAACTGTTTTTTTTTTTTTTTTTTTTTTTTTTTGCTTGTTTAAAATGCTAGTTTGTCAAAAAAATTTTACAAAATATGGTTAATATATGGGAGTTTGGCCTGTAAAAAAAGATTTTTTAATTTTTTTGAGCATTAAATTCTTGACACGAACAATACAAAGCATTATTCTGTCATTTAAAGTATTTATTTAAATAGAAGCTTATTTTTATCATCTAAAAGTGAAATTATTATTGAAGAGAATTTAAAAGTAACTAATGATGCAATGAAATATTTTTACTCTCCGTTGAATTATCTGTGATGGAACTTACTTGGTTTCCTGACTCTCAAAATTATACGCTTAGATGTACGACGCAGAACAGGGCCAAGATTCTTAGTATCTTGTACAGCAGATTCCGGCGCATCGCGTGTCACAGGATGCTCTGCGTCTCCATGTATTCCTGTTTCTAACAGATGTTTAATGCTAATATTATCTTCAAGGTTTGATTTAGAAGAAATTTCTGATTTAAGGAGACCTGAAACCTTCAGCTCCTCTTTTAAATTGCAATTATTCGAAGTTATTTTATGATCGGTTGCAATATCTTGCTGTTTTGAAGTTTTATTAATTCGTTTTGATATTTTAAATACCAACGATCTAGAAGAGTTTCCTTCGTCGAGATTTCTGTTTTTGTGAACTTGTTTTATTTCGAATTCATCAACGGCCTGCAATAAGAGTTTCAAATGTTAGTTACATTGGAACTTTCTCGTAGGTTTCTTTCACTATAAAACATTTATTATGTATAAATTTACTAAAATTTGTCAGGCAAAATGCTTTTTAGTCTTTTGATTACAGATGAAAGATCTATCTTTTTTAATTAACCTTTCACTCACTTTCTGATGTAAAATAGCCCTAGTGTTGCTTGAAAACGGGACGTTAATATAACTAAACCAAACCAAACCACTTTCTGATGTATTACAATTTTGAAATATTGTATTTTTGCGTTTTCTCGGAAATAGTTCATTGTTTTAATATTTCTTACAGTTTTAATATTTTCAGATTTTATTTAGCAATTAATCAATAAATATAAATTTTTATCCCAAAAGAGTGACACCACTTTTTAATGAATGTGATAAAATATTAATTTCATGCTTGATAGTCTAGAATATAGTAATTAATATGAAAAAAGAATTGATTATAAATTAAGAACTAAATTATAGAACCTAATTAGAATAACTTCTTTATTGGTATACTAATTTTTCAAAAATTCTTTCTATTTAATTGTTTATCATATTTAATATGGAATTCCTTTCACATCCCTAAATTTATGGGAGAAAAATGTCTTATGAATTCATTTTAAATATAAAGAATGTTTCATTATTGCAATTTTGAATTTATATTTAATGAAAATATCTAAGTTCTTAAACGCCATCTTGCAGCCCTAGATGGACAAAATAGAACTTAAATCGAATGTTAACCTAATCTCTAATTTATCATATTTTACAGTTTAGATGGACTGAGTTCATTGAATATTTATACAGGAAGTTATGCCAATACTTTCTATGAATATAAAAATTAGATACCTAGTTTTTGCAGATCAAAAATTAATAAAGTATAGTATGGACACTTTGCGAATTTGGATATTCTACAGCTAATATAAATTACACCGCAGGTTTTTAAAGCTATTGCTATTCAGCAGAGAATCTCATTAATCTCTAATGTCCGTTTTTTTTTTCAAAATTAATTCCTTTTTTTTTCAAAATTAATTGCTGCATTGAAATAGTCTGTTACATATGTTTTGAAGTTATTCATTTTACGTGAAAAAAATATACTTTCTTATCTACAATTTGAAACCATGAATTCGAAATTTAAAAAAAAAAAAAAAAAAAATAAAAGAAATTGTACTTTTGAGTAAGATATTAATTAGGTTCGTTTATGATCACATTTGTTATTTACAAGCAATATTGAACAAATTAAACATCAGAATTTATAATGAATTTTCTAAAAAGTTTTATTACCAGTAAAATAAACCGCTTTTTTATAATATGAATTAAAAACTGAAAATTTGATGAAAATCAACACACCTTTCGCACTAAATAAATGTTTAAAATTTCTAAATATCTCGATAGAAACTAACTCAAAAGAACAAACTCTCTGAAATTAAGAGTTCCGTTTTCAGTTGTAATATAAATAAAATTTATTTGTATTAAAAATATTCTTAAAAAGTATTCGGAATTTAATGTATATGTAGAACTAATTTAAAATTATGGAAAACATGTTAAGAACTCTAAAATCACGAATTTAAATCTTAAAAGGCATTAAAAAATATATTAGATATAGATTTAAATATATTCAATCTCAGAAATATTAAAACGTCATCAAAAATTCAAAACCCGAATAAATAATTAATTTTAAAAATATTAAAAAAAAACAAAGTAGGAATTTAAAAGTTGTTAACATTCAATTTTAAATACAACAAAGGACATTTCAAAAAATGTTGAGCATTAAAAAAGCATGTTGAATAACGTATAAAAATTATTTGTTGAGAATTTATCCATATAATTAAATTTGGCAAAGATTCAGATGAGCTTTTGACTCTAAACCTATTTTGTACCGATTTTGTCAGTTATTATTTCATATGAAATAAATGGCACTAATAGTCTAGTAAAGATCGTATGAATTAATAATGCCCGTCTCGCACCCATCGTTTATTTTCGAGAGAAATTTCAAAAACATATTTCTCTGCACATTTTCTGTGGTTACCTTGATAGAATTCCCAATCACAATCATTAAATAAAATATCTAATGTTCAGATTTCTGAAATTTCTATTTCGTATGGAAACTCATGATCCCTCGATACGCCATCAATATCAGATAACCAGATTAAAAATTACTATACTCTCTTTATGATACATATACGGAAAAGTAAATATACAGTTTTAAATTAATTTGAGGTGTAAATCACTCTTCTTTTGAAAAAAAATTATTTGATTTTACTTTTCATTTCAGATAACGGAATCAGTTAATCAAAAACTTAAAAAATTCTGACATAAAATAAAAAATAAATACAGCTGCCTGCCACAAGAACTCCTTCTGAATGGTGAATATTAACGATAAAGGAGCTTCACAAGTTTCTCTGAGGCCCTTTCCTACAAGATAATTATTGAACATTATAGCTCTTCAAGAAATAAGAAATAATTTAATACCTGCATACAACCAATTTTTCTATTTCTATAATTTTTATCCTTATATTAGTGCAGACAATTTTTTTTTGCATATTTTTTTTATTTTTCTATTTAATTTTAATATGGAAACCAAAATTATAATACTAGCCCGGCAGTTTCTATTAGGTTTTGATTACCTTCTGAAATCAGAAAGGGATTTTTGATCGTGAATTGTCTGAAGAAAAGCCTTAAAACAATTTAAAATATCTTGGCCTTAACAAGGACATTATTTTTAGATTATATAAATCAGTAAGTAGATATTAATGATTGCAAAAATCGATCAAGACCTGATAGTCCACCCTCAGGCTAGTACAAAACACGGCATCTAAATAATTCGTGAAAGAATACGAAGAAATTTAGAAAATTCTGCAAATAAAATCCCCGCAGAAGAGAACGTGAGCCGTAGAATTACGCATATTATCGTAAAATAAAAACGTAAAATTTTGGACTGTATTTCAAAGGAAAAGTTCAAAATGTGATTCAGTAAAATATTTCATAAAGGTTGACTCTATAAAGGTTACAAATATTCAAGAAATAGCTAAACAAGCTGAGTAGTAAGAGTATTGACTAAAAAATATTTTTCAATAACAGGTTTTTTTCATTGAACAACATCATCATAACAAAAAGATGTATATTTAAAAAGCTTCAAAATGTATTTGAAATGTTTTCAGTTTAAAAATTTGTTTTAGTTAAAGTTACAGTATTAAACAATGAAAATTGTCTTTGAAATTCAACGATAAAGGGCTACAAATCACTGGAGAATATTACAGACAAAACATAGTGATTACACATTTATTACTATATGCTGATGTAATGGATCGGAAAATGAATTAGATATTTATGCATGATTTTGCATCATCGATTAGAACAAGACAGAAAGGGTTTGGTTGGAAGTAAATGTCCATATTTTATTAAATAAATTTGGAAGAAAAACACCTTTTTCACGAGATCTAAATTTTTTAGGCTATTGCATTTGGGAGGATTTTAAAAGTGGAAGTAAACAACACAGAAATTTAGATTCGCTTGAAACTTCCATATTGTGTGACGGGAACAAGAGGAAGTTAATGAATGAGTTATGGCATACAGTTCAATTATAAGATAAATTAATTATTTAATTTAAAGTTCTTCTATTTAAAGTTCAAATAAACTGAAGATATCAGTTAAATTTATCAAAACAACAATAGTTATTTAAAATTTTCAGCTTTATAATTTTTATATTAAATTACCTACTTAGAACTTAACAGATTAGAACTTATTAAAACCTATTTAGAAACAGATAAATATATATTTCAATAAGTATGAAAATGTCTTTTTTTTTTTCTTTCTATAAAGCAAAAAAGTGCGATTTAAAAATATTAACTGAAATATCTGAAGTTGTTAATGACATTTATACAATAAGCGGTTTGAAAAAGATGATTTTGGCAAGCAAAAAGTACGACAAAGAAAGTTGTCAAAGAAAACACGATAATAAATAAACCAAAAGAAACAAAAGTAGGTGCAAGGAAGGTAGACGAAACGGAGAATTATTGGAACAACACTGAAAGAGTGAAATGGAATTTAAGTTACAAAAATTACGAATTGAAACAGGAAATAGATCTGTTACCATTCAAATTGTAGATAGCACGCAAATGAAGCCAAAGTTAGAATTTCAACATTTGATACAAAAATTTAATCCTGACATAAAAGATATTTATTGTAAAGATAATGCTGAAATATATTTTAATGTACTCTTTTAGTTTGTCGCCAATCTAATAATGCAAACAAGCAAATGGAGTAATTTTCTAGAATCCTATTGCTAACTTGTTTACTAATTGTTTGTCTTGTTGAGTTGTACACCTGCTACTTTGGCAACTTGACATCGTTGGCATGTTTGGCGGTGTGAAGGGACGGATAAAGTAGATTTTGATCAAAGAGAAATTATAAATGAACAGTATACTTGTAATAATTCTGAGACTTTCAAAAAAAAAAAAAAAGACAGATAATATATTAACCTAGTGAACTGAATAGAAATTAAAACATATAAGATAACATTTACAAAAGAAACAAATAACCATACCATATTCACAATGTTTTATGTTTTCAACGACAACATAAAATGTGCAAATGTGTTTTTTGTAAATTAATAAAGATTATACATCTTGAATAGTCCTAAAGAACACTTTATGTCTGTTGCCAGTTCGTCATTTATTATCTTAAATGTTTTTAAAATCAAACATCTTTCCATTAAAATTAAATTTTTAATAAAAGTCAAGATTATAAATCAAAATTTACAATTACTTTTAATAGTAGCTTTAAATGAGAAAGATGTGTTACTGAAAACTGAATAAATCTTATATATTATTTCTATTATCAAGATATGAATGAATAGGAATTTTCACTGACTTCTGCTATAATGTAGTTAAAATTATAAAAATTTTTCAGAAATATAAAATTCATGGAAAAAAATTTATTTTGCAAATGCTCACTCTCTCAAGCAGAATTTTTTAATGATTTTTTTTCAACTTGGAGTGATAATAATATGCATCTGAAGAACATGATCTCACATATCACATTTTAAAAATAAAAATTGCGCAAATTTTACTC
Organism: Argiope aurantia; assembly: GCA_026543865.1. NCBI lineage: Eukaryota > Metazoa > Arthropoda > Arachnida > Araneae > Araneidae > Argiope > Argiope aurantia. The sequence goes on from JAPMOR010057144.1 coordinate 584,332, forward strand.
TTTTTTTGAAAATTTCAGTATTTTTCGAAACTCCTGGTTCATCTAGTTTAATACGTAGTGAAAGACATAAAATGCATGAAAAAATATCATCAAGAATAATGGAATTCAATATGATGATAGATTATTACTGGAATTTTAAAAACAGACATTGGATTAGTTTTAAATTTTGAAATTCCTTTGAAGGAAAAATAAAATAAAGATGTCTAATTTTATAATTTTGTTCATTTATACTTGATTTTATTTTTATTTATCAGCCGCCTTCGGTGACGTGCTAGTTCAGCAGGATAAATGTTCCCTAAAATTTCCAATCCAATAATATTATGGTCTCTTAAAAACTTCTTTAAAAAATTATTTTAAATTTCAAATTTTGATAGTCACATTACTCATACTATCATAAAAGCTTTATGTTGTTCTGTTCATTGTACTGTGTGTATTTCCAATTTCTTGTCAGCTCCAATCAAATCTAAACTTGAAATAAACAAAAACATTTTTTTTTTTTTTTTTTTTTGCAACAACCAAACATTTTTTAAAAAATATATCAGTGCCGAAAACAGAATCATTCAGTATTGGCATCATATGCGAACTATAACATATTTTTTTCATAATTTGGGCAATATTGCAAAAAAATTATTTGATTAAATTCGATTCAGTTTTTTTGTTTCACTTTCAAAAGGATTAAATGTCGTATATAATATTATTATTTTGTTTCAGTCAATAAATGAATTTTTGAAGAAATTATAAAATTTAATTCAATGAAATATTCTTGACACATAAACTTTTAAATTAAAAAAAGTTTCTTTCTTCTGCGACCAAGTCTGATTGAATTATGAAATTTTGAAATCGCTATTTTAAGACAGTCAACTATTTCATAATTTTCATATGACTGTGAAAATTCATAATTTTCATAATAAACATCTGAGAAACTCCCGACGCTGATTGGCGCATTTTCTTTGAAACAACCAGTAGAGTAGTGCTCTAAAAATCAAGCGTTTTTATAAGATAATAATTTTCAAATTATCTTATAATAACGCAATAAAGTGGATCATTCTTTTTATTTAAAATCTCGGTGTCTCAAGACTATTTCACTTAATACGATTCATAAAACCGAGAATGTGTATAAAAAAATCTAAAATTCGTTATTCATTAGAGCATTTATTGATTCAAACTACATAAAATATAATTATTTACTTTGTTCAGATCCTTTCCCGTATTAGATGTGTACATCTATTCTTCACGGTTCAGAAATTAATTATGAACCTGATTTATTAGATATATTGTGTATATTAAACCATGTTTGCTTTAAATAGCATAGAAGTATCGAATTTTAATAATGCAGATACTTTAAGAGTCATAGAAACTTTTTTGTTGCATTTGTTAATTCTAGAAAATATTTTTATTTTTCCTACAAGCTAAATATTACTTCACTCAGATTTAGTTTCAGAGAGAAATAACTCATTTTTTTATTTCAGCTTTTGTCAGTGTAATGATTAATAAAAACTGCTTTGATAAGAGCAGATTTTTTTTCTATATAAGCTCGTGCAAATTATTTTATTTTTTGTGGAGTATATTGTCGAAAAATATGCTTAAAATATTTAAAAATGGAAGCATTAAAACATAAAAATACATAATAAAATATAGAGATAAAATAAATAATAAAATATTGTTATATGTTAAAAATTTGATATTACCGGAAAAATAATTTTTTTAAATTTTAAGTTGATTTAAAAATTATTTTTGTGTTGTAATATTTACGCAAGTTACAGAGAGAAAAAAATGAAAAAATTTCACTTAATTTATAATGAATCAAAGTTCTAAATAAAATTTCCAAAAAAGTTCTGAGATGCAGTTTTACCCTCCAAAATATATATGTGCAAGTTTGGTAGCTGCAAGTGAAACGGTTTGGCGTGTGGAGAGTCTAAATACCACACACACACACACACTTACTGTTCCCTCTTTTAAGATTTTATTTTTCAAGTAAATTTTTTATCCGAGCTTTTTCTTTAAAAAAAACCCTCCAAAATACTATGGGAAACGACTTCAGATGGCTCAACTTATTGAAAACTCAAAATTTGTCTAGAAAAATGTTCTAAAGCCGGTCTATCAAAACGAAAGTTACATCCCTTGCTTTAGATCACATATGCAGTTTTTCCACTGCCTTAGAAACAAACTATTAAATATTTAAAATTAAATTTTTCAAAACAAACCAAAATGAGATTAACTTAAAGAACCTCCGGACCAAAGCTTTTAGAAAAATCAACCGTTAATACACTTAACTGTATCCGTTTTGTATTGTATTTGTATCTGGAACTGTATTTCTTAACAGTTGTGCAATATGCTCATAAATCTTCTGAAAAACCCAGTTCAAATCTTGTAATACCTATAAACGATGGCCCTCAGAATCCCTATTGGTCTTCTTAAATGGACTCCAAACAATTTCTTAATGAAAATTGCTGGTCAAAAATTATCTTGGTTGAAATCTGTGAGTGACTTCATAGTTATTTATCAAAAGAATCGCAAATTGTGCTCGGTCACCTATCTATGAATCTAAGTCAATTAAATGTTAAGTATAATTTTGCACTTGATTGACTAAAACAGATGAAATTGCTGTTGTCAGCATGCTTCAAGAACTAGATATTTCTTTAATCCAAATTACAACCCTGATCTATCCATTTGTTGGGAAAAAAATTGCAAAATATTCCTTTTCAAGTACAATTTTCCAAACAAGGCACAATCTACTTCTATCAACAAAGATCTCTTTCAAGAAACTCTCAACAAAAAAATTCAAAATTATTTTGCCACACATGCATCTAAATCGCACAGCTATCAAATGCCTATCAAACACACAATGCTTTGGTTATCGAATTCATCCTATTACGTCCATTTTTACAACTGAAGTAATCCATCCTTACAGCTTACAATCTTTCAAGCCATTGATAAGTTCACAATTCCAGAAAAAAATTTTAATAGTTAATTTTCTTATCTTTTAAGCCTTGAAAAATTTAACTATCAAATCTCTGAGATTTATTTATAGAATAGCTTAAAAATCATCATTAAAACAAATCTCATTTAGAAAATCATATTGGTTTGGACTCCAGAGAATTCAGATATTACTAGGAAAGAAAAGGCGGATTATCTCGCAGAAATAGTTACAGGGTCGAACCCAAATGTTGAATGGATTGCTATTAGATAGAATAACTTATTGCCAGAAAATTAACTTCAAAATATGCGCCGAATTTAACAAAATAGCAAGTACCAAGAAATACTGGGAGATATTCCATCCTTTCTATCCCTTATCAAATGACTTAGAAGAGAGGGCATAATACATAGAGATGAGTATAATACATTGAGTATATATCAGCTATATGGTATAATAAAAATATGCCTAATTAGCCGGATGATCATCACCTAAATTTATTGAATAAATTTGAACTTTATATTGTTTCTCTTGTAACCAAGAAAATATCATTGGACAGATTCTGAAGTACTGTTTAAAATATTCAATTTATAATAGAACAAACCTTTGGAATAAGCTCACTTTCAATCACCGAGAAATTTCGTCACTTAAAATTTTATTCTAAAAAAAGTGTTCTTCTTAAGTGCATCTGCAAAATTTTCTTCGATCACTGAAAATTTGACATATATTAACTGTGACTCTCTGGTATTAGGAGATGGAACTTTTCCTTCTAAAGATCCCAGATAATAATAATAATAAGTTAACTATTAACCCGGCAATTTGAGTATACTTATAGCAAATTTGAGCTGGTAAATTTGAGTATATTTATAGATAAAATGAACAGAACTGAAAGTTTGATATCAATTATTGAATTTAATTTATATTAGATATTTATATATACATAGTGTTTTAAATTACATATATTTTGGCATAAATATAAATAAATCCCTAGGTTTTTTTACATGATAGCATGCAACATATAATTGCTCACGTGAAAAATGGATTATCCAAATTTGATCCACATACTTTCCATGATTGACTATGTGATCACTTCACTAATCTACGAAAACCATTGCAATATTGAACATTAAGAAACTTATAAAGCATTTAAAAATTAAAGATTACAGAACTACAAAAAAATTTAATCTTTATAAAAATCAAAATGTGAACACACTGGAACTTACATCTTAACATGCGCGAAAATATTTCTTACCTCGGGATATCAATGTGACAAATATAATACTGCTATCGATACTGTAGTTTTTTAATCTTTAGAGAACGTGCATACGAACATTACTTTTTATATATGCAGATTAATTTCAATCCGGAGGCAAAAGAAAAAAAAATGTTTTCAGTGCAAATACAAGAACAATAATTTTGTCTGCTTGCCCAGTATCTTTTATGTTTTTGTTTATATTCTTGTTCATGGTGCCTTTTAATATTTGTTCAGAATTCTTAGACATTTTTTGTGAGAAAAAATGTGGATTTACAACTGCATTGATATTAATATTCTGTCTACTGGTCAAATCAATATTTCAATAGCTTTACACATTCTCATAACAATGCGGATCATTTGAAGGAAAACTGCCCGCAAATTTGTCGAATAGTTTTTTTTAGTCTATAAAGAACATGCAAATGAACATTTTCTTATATATATATATATATATACAAAAGTATAAAAATCAAGTTAATAGGAAAAACAAATAAACCAAATAAAAAATATTAAAAAAATATTTTAGAAAAAAGAAAGAAAGAAGAAGAAAAGAAAAAGAATTATACATAATAATAATATATTTTTTCCTCTATCAGATAAAACAACTGTTTCAATAGCGTTTAGTTACACTTCAACTTTAAAGAAAAAAATTTGTATAATTACTATGGCAAAAATTTCGATAAAATAAATATTACAGATTGTTACTGTAACAAAGAAAACTATAAAGATTTTATAGATGTTGATAAAGGTCATATTATTACAGGTAATTTAAAAATTATTGAATCCAACTCTTCAAGAGATTTAATGGGAAGAGGAACGAAATTTAGATTAAGAGAAAAAATAAACCATGAAAAATCTTGATTTCTATTGGTAATGATTTGGATGTTTTTATTGCCAAATTATCTAGAAAATACCATTGGCCTGCGGAAGGTTTCAGAGAATGGAAAGTGAATATTTTAAAGGAAATAAAAATAAAAATGAATATTGATTTTGACAGATCTAAAGAACGTGGGATTTATTTTAGTAAAAAATTGAAAAACGAAATAAAAAATTTAAAAGAAAAATTTGTTATTACAGTGATAGATAAATCAGCAAATAATTTCTGTTTAATTTGTAAATATTATTATAAGGAACTTTTAATTAATGAATATAGCTCTAACGCAACTTATATGTTAAAGAACACCGGGAAAAAGGAATTAGATAAAAGAATGCTAGCTTTCGCAAAAAAAAAAAAAAAAACCAAAACTAAGACTTGCTCTCTTAACTATCCTTATTTATTCCCAACAGTTAAATTTCATAAAAATCCATTAAAATTCAGATTCGTGACCTGTAACACTGGCAGTTATAATTACTATACGGGTAAACATTTCTTTAAATACTTAAAAATTATCCTGGACAAAATAAAAGATGAAGACCACTTTATTATTTCTAGTAACAAAGAAATTCTGGATTTTCTTAAAGATAACAACATTAATAAACTTAATACTTTTGATTTCGAAAATTTATACACTAATCTACCTCATGAAAAATTAATAAAAGTCTGCACTTTTATCTATGACGAATATTTAAATGAAAATATCATTCCTAAAAATAACTGGATTGAGTTATGTAATTTTAATATTACTGAAAATTACGTTTTTAATGGTATTAATTTTTATAAACAAGTTAAGGGCATTCCAATGGGAACAGCTTTCTCAAGTGCTTTGGCTAATATTTTTCTACATTACTATGAGAAAAAAAGTAATTAAATATAATTTAATAAACGGGTGGAGATATATTGATGACCTACTTTTGATTAACTTCGACAATACTAATATTGTAACTAATTTATGGTATTTTGCTTGGGTTTTATTGTTTTTTTTTGTTGTTATTGTATTTTTACTTATTAGTGGTTTTTCTTCTAATTTGTCGTTTTCCTTTCTGTTAAAATAGTATATCTCTTGGGCCTAATTTCACGGGATTGTTGGGTCACGAAGGAATCATTATTAGATTTAGTTGTCTGATTTTCCTTAACAGAAAAAATCCCTTTTTTTGAATCCCTGCCTGAAGGTGACCCTTGAAAAAGTCTTCAGGGCGGATTCTTTTATATATATATATATATATATATATATATATATATATATATATA